>JAPYYS010001012.1:0-37475 GCA_030522525.1 Campopleginae sp. 14b
CCGGTAATCCGTGCGAGGATGCGTGCGGTGCACCAATGAGAAAGGAAAGTGTGTCAAATGGATTGAATTGGAAAAAAAAGCATCCCCCCCACCCCCCCCCCCCCACCCACCCCCACCGACAAACGGGGGACTCCGTTAACCCCCCCCAGGCGGAGCTTTACACCCCCCCCCCCCCCCCCTTTCGGGCCTGATTCGACGAAGCAAAGTGCATTTCTCCCAAACACCCGTCAAGACGAACGTCTGAATGTTGCTGTGGACAATATGATTTGCCGAAGCAATCGCTAGAGCCTCGGACGTCGCTCAGTCTTCGCTACCGTAGTCAATTCAAGTAAATCCCAATTGTATTACACAGCACGGGCTTTCTAGTCATGCCATCCATTCGGAAACTTTCATTTGTAAAATGAATCAAGCATCCTGTGGAAACAAAAGTGAAGAGAGAGAGAGAGAGAAAGAGGTGACTGTCAATAGAAACAAAGGCTATAGAATTTAGATGAAAAGGGATGCGAAGCAAGTCGTTCAGTAACAACCGGTATGTAACACCAAAATCGACTGGGAGCGTTGTCTGCATACGAGTTTTTCTATTATGACCTCGAACCACTCGCTCAGCCGCATCAAATTCTCTGTTCCTGCTCGTTCGGTAATATACAGTTCCAACGAACAGGATCCTGTAGGTAGTACGATATCGACTACATTTGGTAACGAGACGACGGTTTTATTCGATTGAAGGACCATTCGCTCGGTCGCGTCCTTTATTGAAAAGGTTTTACCTTCGATTCTCAAATTCAACTTGTGCTCGAACTTTTCTACTCGATCCAACGATTCATTCCATTTTTAAGACGACACAACAAAAATGAATATTGCGCGTATTTCTCGTTTTTCCTAGAGATTCCTATAAAAAAGTATTTTTATCCATCAGCCGATGCTTCCCTGGTTTTTTTTTTCCAATTTTTTGAGATCCATAAAAATTGAACAAATCATCGACGCGTTTCACAAGCCCACCGAGCAATGTTCCGTCACAGTTGAGATGATACGTTGCTCTACGCGCACGAATATTCTCGACATCCGTGATGCCTTTGGGCACAACCTTACTCAGTAGTTTTGGCTCTATGATCGAGCACCTTCATCATGGAGCCGTCTTCATATCCTTGTCAATGTTCCCCGCTCTGGTCCTCTCGCTCTCGCGCCTTGACGTTAACTGCTAGTTTAGGCGACGGTGCGTATAATACCCAATCGTACAATAGTTATAGGCTGCGCATCGTCCGCGTAGCTTGTGCTTTCCAGAACGATCCCAAGTGCTCACGTAGCATGTATAACACTTGTTACATACCTCACGAGTCCGTACCGTGTATGATTCAAGAGCAAGAGATAGATGCCACTCGGAGCGTTGTTTCTCATCCAAGAAACGTTCATCACGATGAACAAATTGGTCATGCATCGAGGACCGCACAATGCGCCACAACGTCGCGTTCGTTCTTATACCTTTTTCTTGGGGCTCTCGTTTGCTAATAATTGCTAATTTACGAGGCCGAAAGTATCGTCTAATGTTGTTACTTGGAAAACAAAAGACGAAACTCTCGCCAATACAACACATTACTTCGAATGGAGCAAACCCTCCAATCGAATCAGTCGAAAGTTTATCGATTCGTCCGAGAAATTAAACGAGTCAAACTTTTCTAGAGCAGCAGCAAGAAATGGCAAACAAAAAAAAAGGAAAAAAAATGGTGTGAGTCTCGAGTCAGTTATCGCCGCATTTGGTCGCAGCAGAGTTCCTTGGAAAGCTTGATCGATCGAGCGGACCGAGGGAAATTCATTAATTCTCATACAAACTACTAATCAAGACGGACGTGAGGACGAACCGGTGCACGCCGTCTCTTCATTAGCTTGCGCCGTTCAGAAAAAAAGTAATGGTCCATAAGCGAAAAACTGTAGCCACAGATAGGCTTTTATTCCTATGGGATTAGACCGCAGAACCTCTTCTCCTCTCAATCTACATGCGTGTGAGCCCTTGTTACTGTATTGAGTTGCTCACGAAATGAAGAAGAACAAAAACTAGCCAAAGAGACTACTGAACTTTTCCAATCTGCCAGGATCACGCGCCAAAATAAATAAACCAAGAATTTCATCTCTTTTTCTCGCCTTCCATTCTCGCATCACTATCAATCCTTACCTATCCGAGTTAACTCGCACCACCTCATCCGACATTTATTTCTAGCCGCCCCTCATCTTTTATCATATTTATTTACTTTAATCTCTTTTTCCATCCACACGAATAGCACCAAATCCCATGCAATATTCTCTCAACTTTCCACACCTCGCGATAACTTACATCTACTTTGCTCAAAATTATATAATTTAACTGGTGGATGGTGAGCTCCTCACGAGAGTATTGAGTTTCTCCAAACTAAGTGAGCTCCGTATCCTCGTGCTAAATTTCTAATGGCAAGATTGAACGTGAGCTATTGAAATTTCGTGCTCGGAGAAACAGAAACAGTCTTAATGGCTATTATTTGTCGCAGATAACAGATTGAAAAATAACATCTAGGTCATGAGTTTCTCGAGCGCGTACACGCCTTCGTGGAAAAGCTAGTGCTGGATTTTGTGATTAAAAATATGAGAAGAAAAATGGCTTGCTCGGTCAGCGAGTATCTTAACGTTAACGGCTTAATAGTACTTGGACGAGAATTGAATTTAAGCGTTGGAACGAGAAGAAAATGGCGAATGGAAAGAGCGGGGGGGGGGGGGCACGTGGGCGAGGTTTGCCGGTAGAGTTCATTACTCATCGGTAGGAAAGGGCGACACTTTGTCTTCGTTTATGAAGAATATTTTTCAAGCACATACTTTTACGCATTTCTGAAAAAATTCCACGTCCTTGGAAATCCTTGGAAATAATCACATCTTAGTTTTCTCAAAAATCGTAATAATTCAATTATTTGCAAAAATATGTTACTTTTCTCGTAACAGCAGAAGAAAAAAATGAAAAGTTGTTTACAACTGTGGATGGTTGCTTTAGCCAGCGCGTCATGTCCGTCTTGGAATATCGCACGGCACCTCGCATTAGGCAATATATTTTCTTTCTAGCTCGGTTTTTGTTGAGCATTCTTTCAGCGATATCGTGACCGCTCGTAATCACGAGACTTTGCTCCAACATTTCGGATTCCGTTACCATAATTTCGTATGGATGAACGTTTCAAACGAAATTGGATTGCGGGGCTATTTCTGCTTGCGCGCTCTTCCGTTCGCGTCGTGTTTTTTATCCGTTCTATATTGCCTACGTTCTGGCATTGCCTCACACAGTTTCGTTTTACTGCGCTTTGCTCACTATCGCCCGTTGCCTTTCACTCTTCTTCCAGCTCTAAACGTTTCTTTTTTGCTTCGAGCCCACTCATCTATACACACACATATATGTATATATCTATATGTATGTGCAACGTTAGGGTGTACGGATATACATGTATGCATGAATGTGATTGGTGAAAAAAAAAAGTGTAGGTTGCATGAATTCATGTAGCAGCAGCCCAGGGATATCGAAGAATTTGCGTGCGTTAACAAAGGCCAATTGGTTCGTATATTGACTTTATCGTCCAACAGCCTTCCATTTTTTTTTTCAACTCTCCGGGCAATAAAAAATTTCCCTACCAAGTAAGTATAATTATTTGTCGAGTAATTGGCTTACCGGTTTTAGCATCGGAAGGCGGAATTTATAATAAATAAAAGTCGTAATCGTTTTCAGCCAAATGAACCTTTTCGATATGAAAATAATTCTCAACTTGAGTCAATTCTCGGTGCATACGAAAATAAATCTTTAGTTCTTTCCGCAAAAAGTATTTCGCGTTGGCTTCTCGTTGTCTCTTGATTTCGCCGCATCTCTCCCCGTCTCTCTCATCACTTCATGGCGCATTTTCTTTTTATCCGCGTAAATCGGTAAAAGCGCCGTTCTCGTCGCGATGAAAAGACGACGGCTAACGAGCCATGATCTAAATCCCAAAAGAAAAGCTCTCCTACGGACGACCCACTTGCATCATCATTTGTCCACACCTTGCTACTTTTTTCCCTACCGCCTTTTTACATGATAAACATATACCGCGTGTAAAAATTTTATACATACATACATGCACACTCGCGGTTGGCGGTCAGAGCATGCAAAGCTCGCAATGTACGCTTTAATTTATTCCATTGTGCCGCCCATTCCGCTAGCCCGTCTCGTACCACCTACGCCAGCTCCTCTCCGCTCATAATTAACCGTGGGAAAAAATTAAATAAAAATGTGTTTTACTCGTAATCAAGCTCGCAGCATCAGCAAACGAGCTTGCTCGAGGAATATTTAAGACAGCAGTTTTCACTAAACCAAACAATTTCTCAAAAAGATTGCCATTTATTCCAAAATAAATAAATTCTTGTCAATTTTACGCAACATTTTATTCTTCTGTTTATTTTTCATTCTATCATCATCAGGTTTTTCAGACAGAATGAAACTCCCAGCGACCCACGCAGATTTTGTATCTTGAATCGATTAATCGTTAATTGGCTTTTCCGCTTGAAATTCCATTACATTATAATTATCAGAATCTTCAGAGTCACCTTCACAAATCCGGCCTCAGATTTGTAAGATTTTCAGCAATTTCGTGGCTGTTACAGAAAAATAACATTTCTCGGATCGTTGGAGCGACAGAACAGGGAAAAGCTCTCTCCTCGTAAGCGTCTTATGCGCGTATCTCCATATTTCAATGCTGACCCTTGCCAGGTTCCATATGCAAATCAGACATCTGAGATAAGTAGCATATTCGCACCCCTTAACCCTCACCGGACACCGCAACGACCCTCGCGAGCATTTGAATATTTTCGGGAGACTGCCCTCGCTCGGGTGGCTTCGCCCAAATGCGTACCGCGATCCAGCAAAGTATATAGCCGCTCGAAATTCATTTTACCCAACTCAATGAATCCTCCACAGAAAAAAGAAACACTTATTTCTTTTCTGCTCCAAATATCGGAAACAAAACGATTTTTAAACCGTTTCATTTGCGTGTATTACCAATATTTTTCAAATTATTGTCATCGTCGCGTCATTATTATCACTACGGGGTCGAGAGGGCGAGAGACAGGACAAAGCTGTTTCAATATAATATATAAGTGTATTTGGGTACCTGGACAGGTACGTATAATATGTTCTAAGCTTTTACGTAACGCGATAGGTCTCCTGCACATACATACGTATAATAATAGCACAGAGAAATGTATCATTAGGGATATAGTGCGAGGTAGACGTTAAATTCTGCTGCAGGTCGATATACATATATATATATACATATATATATATATATATATAGAGAGAGAGAGAGAGAGAGAGAGAGAGAGAGAGAGAGAAATTCTGAGAGTTTCCACAGCACATGCGATGCATTATTCGCTCTGCCGTTATCTCAGCCGTTTGTCTGGCTCCAAATTTAGCTTATGCACGAAATTTATAGGATAACTGGATACTTTGACTCAGCTGCTAAGGTTTCTTTCCCTCGACACCATGTTTGTCCCGTGTCCGACCGATTTATCCTGTTTAAGCTTTCTTCGAAAAGAGAATCTTCCGTCCGATCTTTTATTCAGTATGCCAAAGATTGGTCAACTATGATCGACCTTTTTTCCACCAAGCAGAGTCGTCTCCGAGCTCGCGTCATCGAACCAAGAGAACAGAAGTCTTGTTGTTCATATAGACTGAGCGATTTCGTCGGATATCTCTTGGCAAAAGCCTACTCGTAAAATAATGCAGAGCGAACCGCGTAAACCGGGGGAGGGCACGATAACCGCCTCGTCGTAAGGCGAGTTATGAATATTGAAATTCTCATTATTCCCGCTACCAATAAACGAGCGAGCGCGAAAGCCAGAGAGCCGGCCCGGGAGAAGCTCGCGCGTGCATCGTCAGGTTATAATTTCAACTTTCTCAACTAGGCGAACCTCAATTATGAATGTTATTCTCTCCCATTAGACATTCAGCAACGGTTAGCTATGAAACCTCCGCCAGGTGCTGCTCTGGACAAGTACATTTTACTCGAGCTCTCTATCATGAGCTTGAAATAACGCGAGCGCGCGCGTACATACGAGCAGAACACGTACGCCCCGAGAACGTCTCTGCGTACCAACCAATTTTATTCGAATCTCTCTAAAGCTGACCTCCGTATCGATGAGAATTCTGAAAACAATTACAACAATATAGCAAAGGCATAAACTGAACGCGCATTCGAGTCCTTTGGAGGATCCTCATCGATGGTTATCAATCCAGATTGATCAAGCTCGCGCGTTCATCATTCCACGTGGATGACGATGAATAATGCAACTATTTCGAACAGATCGGACGGATTAATCAATTCTCTCGGATTTAATATATCAAAAGCATTATGAGTTTGTAGCAATTAATCGAAGATAGAATGCGGTGAATCGTATTCGCCAACTCCTGAACCAAAATGGCACCCCGAAACAATGTTGTAATCACAAAACCACCAACAACTGTATTAACGTAGATGGCGAAGTAATAGCAATACCTTCCCTCGGGGAATTTGTTCCATACGCTCTCTGAGCTTTTACTCCGTGTCCCCCCTTTCCAGCTTGTGGCTTTTCCTCAATTCAAGTCTATCTATGTATTTATTTCTACATACACGCATACCACACGTGTCTACGTTGCTCACGTATATCCATATTCTGTGGGCTATTCGGCCATTTTGAGCATTCACAAGTTTTAATAGCTTCGGACAATGACTCCGATGCACTATCACCGAATCCATTCGTATGAAAATGCGCTCCAGCGTGCACTAACCTTCCAGTTAATTTATCGCTCATTTAACGCATTTTTATTCCCCGCTGCAAAATAAACCGCGTAGCAGCTCAGACGAATCCTCAATGTCCCCGAATTCAATTCATTGCGATGTGTCGCGGTCCATCCCCGAGTCTCGATCATAAAATTGTCGTTTTCCGGGGCGGAAGCCAACGGGGTGCTCTTTTGGTATCGCTACGCAAAAAGAGCGTCAAGCAGCTCGAGCGAGATATTAGGAATTCGATAAAATTCATCGATCGCTGAAAATTCTTATTTCTCTGTAGAGAAATCGATGTGTTTTATCGAATCGGGACCCGAGACCGGAGAATCTTCACCATTCTATAAACCTTTATTCATCAATAACATATTTCATTCGGCTGGAGCAGTCAACTGAAAAATTGGATCACATCGAAATGCGGTAGTCTCGGGAGCCAATAATTTTTACAAGTGTCAAATCCTCTCATATTTGTTGTTACGGACAGCTTTCTCAGCGGTAAAGGAGAGCAGCGGGGTACAACACAAAAGTGAGAGTGATCAGGACGGAATGAAATATTGTTGAAAAAAAAGACTGCAAAAAAATAAAAGAGGATCGAAACGCAGATAGAGAAGAGAACGATAGGAAGAAAGAAAAAAAAACGGTTGCCTAACACGCGCGTATACATGCGCATAGGAAACGAGGCAAAGTACAGCGGAGCGGAGCGAGATTTTCAGTGGCCACGCGGATTCATCCAACAATCGCTGGCCGTCGGTGAATTATTGCTCCGGGCATCATATGGACCAATGAAAAATCGAACCTCCTCCACATCGAGTTCTTCGTTAAAGCGATAAAAACGAAGAAAAACAAGGCTTCTCTATATATATAAATATACTAATCCGTACGTATAAATAAAGGATGGAAACGCTGACCCTCTGCCATGTTCCAATGAATTGGAACCTCCTCTCGAATGAACGACCGAATGAATGGATACGTAAATATTGATAAACCTTATTCCACAAATCCAAACGAATTTCTCTATCAAACGCTAGTTTCATCATACCAATCACAGATTGTTACATTTTTTCCTCTCATATGAAAGCCTTCGAATAAAATCCGATGAAAAGTAAAACATACACGTGCGCGCATCATCGACACAAAAGTCGGATCAATCGGGTTCCAACTTTTCTCTCCTTTCCAAACAACATTCCGTGATCTTAATCATTCGTCGACGTTGACACGTTTTTGCCTTGATTCATGTACACACAGAGTCTACAGCACCTTCATGCAATTTCCATTTATCCAGCCCGTGTCAATCGCAAATGTTTATCAAGTTTAATGACGCCAAGAACCCACGCATTTTGCCTCAATCCGCAATGAAATGTTGACGGAACGCCAGGCGCAGAGTGGCTCGCGTTGTCTAGCACATTTTCCTTTCAATTTGGTGGCAGAATGTTAAATAAATCAAATCAGTTGACAAGAGTTTAGTTAGGGGGCCGAGACAGTAAAAAAGAACCATTGGAATGGAATTAATTGCCTGTCATATTTGTAACAAGTCTATGTGAACGTTTTCAAAGCTGACAAAATCCTATTTCCGCAAAGCCCGAGCAGTAAAGTTAAAGCGAATAAACGATATGCATGCATCGGATCAAGAATTCTGCTCTTTTTTTTTGTTTATAGCTGACAACAAAATGTGGGATCGATAGACCAAATCGTTTACTTTTAACTCGAGGAAAGGTCGACGAATGGAATTCGTCTTTTCGTCGTTTCTTCAATCAACTAAATTTGGGTCTGACATTCCATCCAACTGCAGTGAATGAATTTGGTTGTCGCTATAAACTGCGAGCCCTAGCACGTATAGGAATATAAAAATGTCGAATGTGGATTCGTCCAGCAGATTTTGTTTTTATCGCCCCCGAGTTTTTTCTGCCGTGAAGATACTCTCGAGATCTTAGAGATTTATCTCGGATACCTGCTGGCACGAAATGTAATGCCTCATATATCAAAGGTACATGAGGTCAACATGAACCGCGGGAACAAATGTAGTTGCCGATTTCAAGCCGCCCTCCGCAATGTTATTTTCGTATCGAAAAGGCGAGAGTAATAGAGAGCGAAGCGCCCGGAGAATGCGCGGTACGAGAGTCAAGTGGAGGGTGGAAGAAGGGGGAAGCAAACCAGGATTGTACATCTCGAACTCGAATCCAATTACTCAAAATTGTCCACCCGGCGTGTAGTCTGTACAAAAGACTGAGGAATCCGCGGATGTATGTGCAGCAGATATCTACGCCGCTCCGTTCTATTGTAACCAACATGTGTACATATTTTTTATTCTTCGTTCTTTGTCCTCTGGAAGCTCCATTATTTTTCTCGCCATACGGGAGCTTGGCCACTGCATCTTTCCACTTCACCTTTCCTTTCATTCAAGATGTTATTGCCGAAGCAAGTTTCTTTCTTTATTCGTGTGTTTTTTGTTTTTTTTTTTCTTATGTTTTTCTTATTTTCCTTTTATTCAGCGTCTTTTCTCATCGAGCGGGATTTTTGGACCACGCGTGTCGGGAAATCTCCCACCAAACGACGACACAATAAAGAATTTACGAGGCTTCACGAAAGAGCGTTTCGTCTGTTCCCAATGTCTCGGTTACGCTCATATTTTACGCGAACCGAACCGCAACCCCGCGCTCATGCTCCCTTTTCCTCCGTTGCTCGACCCTCCCGCCTCTCGCGCGCCCACCACCGTCACGCTTCAAGGATATTTTATCCCTAACCATCTCCCTTGGGTCTTGCCTCTCATTCTCCTTATACATTTCTACATTCGAACATCCCAGTTCATCCGTCCGCGCGCTCATCATCCGTATCCATTTCCTCCCGCGCACACATTCGCCTTTTCCATCCCCCTTTACTTCTCCCCTACTTCCGTTTCGCTCGTGGTCGCGCGCGCGATCTCTATTTATTATTTGTTTGCTATTCGACGCCGCTGCGTTAGGTAGGCGCCAAGCTTCGCTAGAACTATACGCTCGCGTCTCGTCGCGATGGAAAAACTCCGAGGAGAAGGGAGGCACGAAAAGATTGACGAGGGAAATGGAACAACTGCGAAAACACCTTCTCCCTCCGCGTTTGCCAATCCACCGAGCGAGAAACATCGCGTTGGCAACGAGCGAGAGAGAGAGAGAGAGAGAGAAGGATTGGTGGCGCGACTGCTGTGGATGCTTCGCTGATGGCGATATGCGAGTGCCGACGCCGAGCCTCCGACTCCACGGGTGTCGAGTAAAGGACAACTTTCTGACCCGGTTTACAAAAATCTCTCTTCAACAATCGATAACATACAGGGTTCACGTTTTCCTCGAAAATTTCTCCTCCACATGCACCAAATACCTTGGCATTGATGACACTCAAGTTTGCAACGTTGGGCTCCAACGAAAAATACCTTTTTTTACCATTTTTTTTCTTCAATTTCGATAAACATGACAATTTTTCTACCGATTTTTTCTTCAAAGCCCTGAAAAATGTCGTTTCACTGTCCTGACCAAATATTCGATAAGAATCTCGAGATTTGCCCAAGGAAAACATTATTTCGCACTGTCGTTGCATACTCATAATAATTATTATTATTGTGGATATGCAATGACACATCGTTTTCTATGACGTACTTGGTCGATACTGAAATAACAAATTCAGGATACAATTTAAAAAGTATTAAAAGTTATCGCAGAAAAAAAGTCATTCTCGTTCATCACTTTCCATCGTTATTCACAATATCGTCAACGAAAAAAGAAATGAAAAAATTCTTTGCGGTTGTACGTAATGAACAGAAAAGCCCAATAATTTTCTCAGTTAATTGGTAAAATTCGGATTTGGAGAAAATATTTGTTGTTGATCGATGTGCACTCCGACTTGATGAACGGTCGAATTCGACAATTCCCTTTGACTTTAGGTGAGGGTGGCTTAGTCAATCGAAGGAGTGGGCCGATCGATTCGCATGGGCGACGAGACTGGATTCTGAGGCTCGCCATTAACCCCGTTGCCACTGATGGCAAAGGATTCCGGTGTTTCCTCGTTCCCAGAGTTTCTCCTTTCTAGAACCGAGCGCCGAGATTGTTCCTGTCGTTCCATCACGAGTCTGACATTTACGGTGCTCTTCCACCATCTGTACCACGGGGACACCTGATCCTGAAACATATTTCGAGAAATTCCCAAGACTTGTGCGCGGCGACATGTTTCATTTCGACCCTATAACACCAATTCAGACAGCAACCATTTAATTTAATTGTCCGAACTGGAATTGTCTACGATGCTCTAGCAACGAATCGTTGAATATTTGCTTGCCTTTAAATTATGACAGGCGTGCTGTTCGGACAAGCGCGCATTCTCAGACAGCCCGATCGCCGTGGAAGCCTCGGGACCAAATTTAAAAATCAAACGATATTAATATTTTTACACTTTATTTATAAAACCAAAGTTTATTATTACGAAAAATCATGTTTCTCAGGGGAGAAACGTCACTGAAAAACATGAAGAAGCCGGGGTCGTTTTCCTTTTTTCGATCGGTGTCTTGTTTTATTAATTTCTTTATTTATCATTGCGATTCCTAGTACGCGGAATCATCACGAAACTGTCACTTAGTCCGACTCGGTCGGACAAAATTTTCGTTGAAAGCGATGTTACCTCGATCATCGATGTACAATCATCGTGAAGGCTCGAATATTTAATGATGCAAGGAGAACATTTTTTCGAGAGCTTCTCAGCTTTCGTCGTTGCGTCCGTCCGCTCTTGTTCGCGCCGGATCACCAGGATACTGTCAGTATTGTAGCGCCCATATTAAAATAACATGCCAGAAAAGAAGCGGCAAGTTGGAGAAAAGGAGAAAAGTAACGAGGTCGAGAAAACCTTTGGCGCGCACGGAGCGCGGCGAGAGCTCGTTATCCGTTATTCACGGCTGAATGAATTTGAAAAGGAAACGCGAGAGGCGATGATAATTGAAACATCTTTCAGGTAGTACTACTAGCTTAGGCAGCGATAAAGTACCAAAAGGTAAAAGAAAGAAAAAACAACGGGAAAAGAGGGATTTTATGTTTTTTCATATGCGGCGATTATAGCATCGAATTCGAATGCCCACAATTCCACTTTTCATTCCATCATTAATCTTTGAATGCTCTCCATTGGATGAGTCTAAAGAGCCCAAGCAGAAGGCAATATTACGAGGGCAATAAAACGGATGGATTACGCATAAAAAAGCGAATCGACCGTCTTCGAGAAACTCGAAACTCGTTAGGTTCATTGGTCGAAAAAGTCAGTGCGTCATCGCCCATAAGATACTATTAGAATGGAACAAATAGCTCGATCTTCAGTTTGTAAAAGTTACTTTGTTCCGTAATCTCAAATGCTCCATTCATTCGCATCCTCGAATTGCCCTTTTCGAGCTGTGTATTTGCGACTCTTTGCGCGACATCCCCTTTTTCAACTAACGTTTTGAAAAACCTGCCATTTCTTTGCCGCGATATGTACTCTATTGTGTGCTCAATCCCCCGCTCCCTGTGTCCCTCTCTCTCCCTCGCTTTCTTTGAGTCTCGGTAGAAGGTCTTCGTTCGTAGGGTCGATAATCTTCTCCATTAGCGGTTGGTCGATGCTACTCGATCTTTTCGACTGTCTTTCTCCTCGATGCCGTTCCTTTCAAAGCTGGAATCTTGTGATCACTTCTTATCAAAGCGGTAACCGAAGCACAGACTGAAAAAACTATTGACTTTTCATCCGAACGATATTCCCACGGGCGGCCATCTACACCTTCTTCTTTGCCATTCCCTCTTGCTCCTTCGATCTTTCTTTACTCTCTCGGTCTGCTTTCCACCCGGCAAATACATCACTTTTGAACGCGTTCTTGGTAAAACAAAACAAAAAAGCCCCGACAATTATCTCGCAACGATTGCCAAGTTTAGCAAAAACCCATCAACAGCCCGTAATTCGAGTAAGAGCCCTCGCAAAAAATTCCACTCAACTTTTCCGCCGCGCAAGGAAAAGATGCTACGTTGAGAGGAAAAGGGCACGAAAGTTTGTTGTGGTCGGCGCCATATTCATCAGATTCAACGATCCAAAAACGCTCGTCTCCACGTGGCAGAATATTTTCAAAAATTCTGGTGCACCAAAATGTTACACAGCTCGAAAGTTATGGTGGCTCGTCAGCGCAAACGTATGCACGCAGCTACGCACTTTAAATACACTTTTGCCTCATGGAATCCTTGCTATAAGTTCACGATACGTTGGCTCGTCTCTCGAGTTTCCGCAAATTTGCCCCAAGCATTAACCGAGTCACGAGAGTATTTCAGTTCCCGCTGCTGCTCCTGTCGCTAAATTAAACGCGATCGCGGGCAGGAGACGAGTAACTCTACGACGAAGCCATGATCGTTGTCGATCTGAAAATCAGATCTCTAGCCCAAAGCTCTGTCTCACACAGTATATTGCTTATTTCATTCTAGAACGGTAAAAAGCTTATATTTTCCTAGCCCATTCCGGTAACCTTGGGTCCCAAATGACCCCAGTTTTGGAAAAATCAGATGTCCAGTTAAATTGAACGAAAAACCTTCCACCTGGGCTCATTCTGTTCCTTTTTTAGTGCAGAATCACGTGAGCCTGGGGCAATTTCATTTTAAGCAAAAAATGGGATCGTTTTTGACCTCAGGCTACCGTTCTGCGGTCAAAGAATTCGGAAAATGGACACTACCGTGGATAAAGTATGTCAGAGGCCATGGTGAGAAACGCTTCACCATTTACAATTAGATTAGAGTGCTCCCTCCGAAGACATAGACGAAAAACACGACTTGCGAGAAGTTACGGTATCCTAAAGCACGAACAGTAACCTCAAGGGTGCATCTCGAAGCAAGTCCCGAGAATGTGGATGATTACACGGCGTTGCGTCCATTTGCAACTTTGGGTGCACCACTGAGGCGCTTATACGTTCTTAGGAGGTGTTCCAAGTTGAATTCATTGACCAACATTCGTTGAGCTAATTTCAAGTTCCTCCGAATCTGTAATATACTCAGGGGAGCGAGAAAAATCTCGTCGGACTTGAAGCTAATTCAGCGATTATTCCTCTCTATGGAAAAAAAAAAAAAAATTACCTCCAACCGTTTCAATCACGATTTTATTGAATTTTCAATCAACTGCGAGTTCGAACGTACGATTTCAATTACCAAGCATAAATTGAGAAAATGTATAACCTCCTATGCGTTACAGGATGCAGGATAACACACAATTTGCCGGAACTATTAATCCCATAACGTTTGAACAATGGGAATGTTGCGATATATTAACAACGCAATTCAAAATATACTTCGCTCCGGATATCGAAATTTACGTTCACGTGAGTAAACTAATAGTGAAAAGTGGATTAAATCGACTCTGGCTATGCGAGATAATAAACGAGATTCTTCCGCTGGATAAACATTGAAAACCTTTTCATTCAAAAAGTTTTTTACCGATCGAAAGATGAAAAAAAATACCACGAAGGCAACGACGCGTCCGGGAAACTCGATTTCATTAAAAATGTGCAAAATTATTGGAGCCTCCGTATTATTCGCCAAATTCGAATGTGCTAAGTATGTCGAGCTTTTCGTGAAGAGAAATTTTGACAAGACCTCGGCTTCATTATACAAAATTTCATGGGTCCACGCCTTTGACCTCAGCCGGTCTTTGTTCCATCGGTAAAGAGCAAGGCCTATACAGAATGTAGTCATTGTTGTTGCCCGCACTATTGCGAGAGCACAAATATAATAGTGCCTTTCGTCGCATCATATACGTCCTCTCAACGAACATGTTGTTTACGAGAACGAGATGAGAGCGCTTTTCACGAATACTATACAAATGTGTAGACGACACACTTGTATATACATGTATATATACGTTATCATGCACTTGTAGGTTAGGCAGAGAAGTATGTACTCGGCGCATGTACTTTCGCTTCTGGCCGAATTCTCGAGTGGTGTACCTGACTCGGTTCAGATACGATAGACAAATTGTAAACAATACGAGCCTCGGAACAATCCTAGAGAAGCCCGAGTTCATTTTTTTCTCTGCACCCGGAAAATACATTTTTTTTTATTTCTTCTAAGCGTCTCGACGCTCTCAACCCTCTCAGCATCTTTTTATCACTGCTCAAAGAACCGTGTCACTTCTCGATAATATTTTTCGAGTGTTTTACTCGATAGGTTAATGAGATTCTCATTTGACATTCATTCGGTTGCGTCTCAATCGGTACGAACCGAGTAAATTGGCTATAAATGTTTTTAACTTATTTTCAAATTTACTAATTAACAAATTAATGGGCATTTGAGAGACAAAATATTAAGAACTCTTGATTAACTTAGTTTAATGTTATTCATGCTGGTTTTACCTTTGCTAGTAAATACACCGTTGTCACGTATCCAAGAACAACGATCGTAAGAAAAAGCGAAATCAGTCCTCTCGTCCACAGTTTCGAAACGCCAATTTTTCTGCCTTCGATCACGAAGTAACGCATACCTGCGAACGTACCAAAAGTTTTTCTCTATTTCCTGTACCGTTTGCTCAAATGATTTTTATCGAATCGATACGTTGCGATTATTTCGTAATGAAAAACTTCAATTTCGAGTGTCTCGGATACCTACCGAGTATACAAACGGTGACAAGTCCCACTGTGACGACTGTGAGCAACGTCAAGATTAAAAGATCCGACTGGACGTGCCGTCGATTTCGAGGATGGCTGATCCATATTCGCAAAGCCTCAGACCTTTTGAAAATCAATTTCCAATTAGCGCGATCGTTTGTCCATCAACGAGCATAATTTTTCGTGGCTTTTTCAATTTTCAACCCGATCATGAAATTTTTATAATTCCATAAGATTTTATCATTTTTATTTGACGCCCGAAAGGCTCGGTTCAATCTGAGCACGAAAAATAATGAATCGTCGACATGGCTCGTCGATGTTTAAATAATCTAATCGTCATTGCTACCGAATAAATCATTCGCATTCGCCATACACGTATAAGCCTTGCTCAACCATGAGGTTCGACTATTATAGAACAAGCCGCGATTAGCCGATTGAACGGAACACGAAAGCTCTGTCGTTGGCTCGCCATCCCCGGACAATCGCTATTAACCGTCTCGGCATGCCACCTAAATTCCCGCACCTATAGTTGCTTCCCCTTATCAGTTTCAACCTCGATATTCTATGTACCCATGTGTACCATCGACGTGTTCCAATAATCAAAACCAGTCAAACTCCCACGGTACCGGAATCACCACGCGGTGAGCCTAAAAATCCTCCAAGAAAAAAAAGAAAAACAAAGGTCTCTAACGTCGATGCTAGACTCAATAACTGCGAAGTTATGATTTTTGGGAATAAACCAGACGAAGGATAAAAAAAAATATTGGAATAAATTGGATAAAGCTCGAACGACAAGGTGAGCAGAGTGATGAGCACTTACCAGCCATAACGAGGCGTCTCGATCGCGTTGAAGTGGTAACGGCATAATTCGCAGTAGTTACGGCAGGATTGGTTCAGCCAGCGCTCGAGACACGACAGATGAACATATGCAAGTGTCCCCTTGCACCTTTGAAAAATCCAAAAATTGTAAACATGACGAGGCGACTTGACAAAGAAAAAAAAACTTGGATCGAACCCTGCAGAATTTTGTATGGTCAAGCATCACGATGCGAATTATCACTCGGCTCGGCTCGAATGTTTTCTGCTCTCTTACACCACGGACCACGCTCACATATTGATATTTTGTATCTCGTTGTTTAACGCGCTCGAGATGATAAATCGTGCATGGTCCGCGAGAACAGATCGTTCCGATAATGCTAGTCAAACTTGGAAACGGTCGTTGGCAAGAATACCAAGTATTCATACTACAAATTCCCTCCCAAAATGGACGTTATAGAAGCCAAAGATCCGATAATCGTAGAATCTCCGCTCCTGCGACACTTTAGACCCATTGTGCAATGAGAATTTGCTGCGTTTATCTGCCTCCTTTCAACCCATAAACGACCTACAATCCTCCAATACGAATCCCTCTCTAACTATTCGGAAATACCTAAATTTTCGGCAAGAACAATTCCACCAAATTATAACCATGTGTATTCGGAACCGTTTGGCACTGCTTGATAGACCGACGATCGATATGATAACCCGCTGAAGAAATTCCATCCTTTTTCGATGGAAAACCAGGCGTGCCCGCAGCTCCGTTTCCGTTTTTGTTAGTAAATATTTCAAGCAACACTGATTCACCATATAAAAACATCCAAGGGGTTAATATTTCACGGACACTTTTTCAAAGCCCCAAGTTATTAAAAAATGCAACGAAAAAAATTGAATTTTTCAACCTTCTACGTGTCAATACCTCCTTAGATACAATATTATTTTCCGTTTCCGTCATTATCAACAAAAATGTCAACCAACTCTAAAAACATCAAAAAGGTTAATATTTCAAAAACAATTGTTCAAAACCGCAATTTATTTAAAAAAATGCAACATAAAAATCGTATTTTTCAAGTTTCTATGAGGTTATGCGATAACCTTATTTTTTTTCTTCTATTCCGTTATTGAAAAATTCATATTTCCGGTAAAATTGAACAAAAATGGCTGAACATGGGCTCATTCTCTCGGTTTTTCAATGTAGGATCACGTGAGTGTCGCGAAAGTAACAAAGTTGTGAATTTCACAGAAACGGCATTTTTGTAGCGGAGCCCACAGCGAAATCGTAGACAATTAATTGACGATAGCGCGTTTAGAAAGGTCGCGCGAACAAGCCTTTCGAGGGAAAAGCAGCGCGAGATTAAATTTGTATGGGAAGTAAACACGAGTATATATCAAATGAGATGCAACTCGGATGCAGCGCGATTAAGCCCATATAGTGTCGTTTTATTCAATTATGTCGAGTATTTCGTGAAGCCTAACGTCCAAAAGATTGAAAATAAGCACGTCGACGTATTCGCGCAATAAAAAAATTTCGTATTTTTTATTGTTTCGCGATGATGCTCGTTTTTCGACTTTCAGTTCGATCTTCCCATACAGACTTTTTATGCACCAATGAATTTCGTGTTATGGCCGCGACGTTCGATACCAAAATTAAGAGACCATTTGGCGAGAAATTATTTTTCAATACTTAATAGAATAAAGTGAGGCTGCTATGTCGTATCGAACGTTGGCCTGCAAAAGGGATCTACGAATTATCGTTTCCATGCTTCGAACTACTTTGCCAAGATCACCGATTCGACAAGACTTCAAATAAGTTTTGGCTTTGTTACTGAATTTCCGTGACAATTATTTCCCATTCCTAACTGTTCTTGTTGACAGAATGAAAGAGGCACGTGTATTCGTAAATGTACGCAAATACGAAACTTCTCCCAGGTGAGAATACCATTTAATAATACGTAATGTGCGTCTCTCTTGATTGCTCGCTAATTGAAACTTTAGGCTTGATTGTTCATCTATCGAGCGGGAGCTGCGCTCGTCACAAAACTCCCAAACTCCCAAGAACATACACAATACCTTTCAATATTAACGTTTAATCATAAACCCTCATCAGAAGCTGGCAGTTCAGGAAATATCGTGTCACATTCCACTTTTCCTATGCAACGACAAGCTCGAATAATAATTGAGTATTTTCCTTTTTTTTTTTATCACAAAAAATTATACTTCGCATTCATCAGATTTTTTTCATTCGCCACGAAGCTTGGAATTTTTCCTTTCAACAAAATTCCATGTTTATTCGTTTAAACTCACGGCAACAAGGTTTGTCGCTAGCTAAACGAAGAAGATTTACCTACAAGGTGATATGAGAGATTCCTTTGAATGATTCGTGTGACAGATTCGACATACGCAAGAGCCAGAAGTCGCCAGTGCAAGAACATGCGATAAACGATGCGCCGAGGATTCTCCTATTGTTGTATTATTCGGGGATTCTCCAGTTATCTCGGTCCGCACTATGCCACAGGCGTTTGTCAATAAAACATCCTCGATAACGGTCTCGGGCTCGGGAGTTTCCATTTCATCTGAAAACCATGTAACAAAGTCAGTCGGTTTCCATCATCGATATTTTTTTTCACAGCTCCCTATGAACCATCGTCTTTGACGAATGAACCCTCGTTGTTTATTTCATTTCATACAACGTTCAAACTTTCAGGATTCAGCCAGGTCAAATCATTTTTATTAAAAAAAAAGTAGAAAATATGGAAATAATAAAAACAAAAAGTACGTTGAAAAAATTTAATTTCGCCCGACGTATTTTATCGTGAAAATCAAACACTCTCATAAATCACGGATTTTGGTTTCAACGTTACTCGGAATCGTTAATTTCGAGCAAACCATTATTCATATATTTCAAGAATAACACACTGTGCAACTTAACGATATCCATTTACAAACTATGTCCACATTGTTTGTTTATCATTTGAAATATTGTGCATGTAACAAAAACACATGATGTGTTTAATAATCAACGATAAATACATTAGTATGGGGTTCGATGACAGAGCAATATTTTCCAAACATCCACCATTGCAACAAAATCAAATAGCCATCGCAATCCATCAACAGATGATTCCATGAGACTCAGGCAACCACTTTTTATTTCCAATAATTAAAAACGTCATTCACATCCGGAGTGGATATTGTTTGTGCTAAGCCATTGTAAAACAAAGTGTGATCAAATATATGAGAAAAACAGATTTTTTTAGTTAAAGAGTAAAATTTAAAGAGCGTCGGTATTAATTCGATTATTTCGTGCAGAATATTCATGTGCATGTTGAAATTCGACGCGTCGTGCGCAGGCAGATATGCCATCCATAAAGGGTGTTACGGGTTAATCGTTGGAAAATAACAGCGAGACTGTGAACACCTGTTTTCCATCCATTATTTATCTTTGAAGGAAATTTTCATTTTCATCGAAACTACGTCGAAAATTAACACATTGCACTTCATTCGAATATACTTTCGAAAACATTTTTTTTTGTTCCGTACACTCACAGGTGTTTTTTTTTCAGTTGTACGCACGCCAATTAGGAATGAGTGCATTGTTTCCGTGTGGAAAAAATTTAATCACAAAGTGGTGCACTATCAACAATGCCAATTTTCGGCCCTTTGAGCCGTGCATAATTCCCTTCGCGTGTAATTGACTTGGAACTTGGTACTCGCTGCTCTTTAAGCTTCAATGGGGATTTCAAATGGATTGTGTTTCTATTTTTTTTTTAAATCCACCGGATGGAAAAATTAGGGGTAATGCTTTAAAATCCTCGAGAATCCTTCGGAGTACTTTGAGCTTATCGAAATTTGCTGTCTAGTTCGCAGTAGTATGCGAATCAAATATTTTCCTCCTGACAAGCCATGAAATTCGATTATACATTCGTGCCATTAGCAATTTATCTGGTTTTATATATTCCTTTTTTTTACGAATCATCACTGTCCCGGGAAACATGTACCGTGATATTTCATGGAGCGCTTCGGTGACTCTAGTGAAGATCGATCCGGCATCCGAGTCTGTACAATAATTGTAAATATATATATATATATATATATATAAATCGTTTAAACATCTTGACGCGTGGAAGGAATATCGAGAAGGAACTTGGCAAATACCGAGTTTTGTCTTTTGATCAAATAAAGTATCGAATAAAAAGTTGAAAAAATCGAAATGAAAAATATCATATACATGGATATTGTTTACCTGTCAATGTGTGGGACATGTTACGAATCGACTTGGGATACGATCTGATTAATAAATGGCTCGTGGCCCAACGACATGTACGCGCTATTCGTGCAGAGAAAAAAATAAAATTACGTGTTGTTTGTCACTTTTGAAAGCCAAGGGAAATACTTGCTCCCCAAGGCAAAATAAAATACGCAGCTCCGTGCGAGTTTTCTCTTCGCTCCTTCTCTTTCGCTTGCATGTACCGTGTTATTAGAACGAACTAACCGAACCGACCGTTGAAATTGACAGTTCCCTCACAACGCTCATGATTTTTTTATTCCTTTGTTTTCGACGCGTGTGTGATTTTTTTTTGCCATGGCTCCGCGTGCGATTTTCTCTCTAGCCTTTTGCCAATCCGAACACACCATTCCAAATAGATAAATAAACTTATATCTGCCAATGTTCACTACATCCCAGTCAATGGTCGTGATTGCTATTCCGCAATAATAAATGGTTATCCCAATCAGTGCCAACTTGTTTATCAACAAATATAGTCATTAACCGCGGCTCTCAATTCCTCGAACAACTTTTCACCACCAACAGACACTTTATTATTCATTTCACCAAACAAATAGCATGCACAAAAAATTAAATTCATGCTCCATATTGATGCTCCGGATTTTTTTTAATACTTTTTCCGAACTGTACTCCTCGATGCAAAGTCCGCTCGTATAATGAATGGGGTTGCGAGCAATGTTGAAAGCTTTGTTATGTTTCGCATGGAAGCTAATTGAAATTATGAGAGATAATCTATTTGCGTTCTGCGTCCGTATTTTGAATATAAAAACAAGAGTGAGTGCGATGTTACGTCCCCGTGAACTTATCGGAATTCAGGAAGAACGCAACACCGTACTGACGTCTCTTTCAGGTCAAAGCAATTGAGCCCTTCACCCGGAGACGGAAAACTCGTCTTCTTTATGGGAAAAATATAGGAAAGTGAGGAAAGACGGTAGAGCAATTTTTTTAATTTTTTTTATTGACGTTGAGACATGAATTGTTACTCACTGTGTTTTAATGGACTTTCAGGTCTTACTGAATCCTTTCTTTAGTCAATCCTAATATTCTTTTGTCGTTGTACAGGGGCTGGAACCGACTGATTATTATTTCATAGGCGAAGATTAATTCATAATTTATCCAAAGACTAATGCAACGCCTCGACTACTATTTTATCCGGAAAATATCTATTCTGGGAGACTCGAGATTATCATAGATTGTAGGTTTTTACGGCAAAGTTCGTTTCGATGATTTTAGAGTCTGTAAGGCACATTGCCATATTGAGAACTCTGAACGACTCTTCGACTCGGATTTCGAACTTCGCCGATTCTGCCGGAGCAGTGTAATTGACTCATGCGGCCGGCGATGCCTCTTACCTTCCCCTGGGTGTTTCTGGCCTCCTGCATTTTTTCTGCTGCTCTAGATATTGAACTGTCTTCGGGGCGCCAAGTGATGCTGTACAGAGTATTCTCGCCTGGCCCGTGGTGGGGCAGTAGTCCCCGTATAGTCGCGTAGCTACCTCGGTTGGTTTGTTCGGGCGTTGCGCCTGGATTCGAAATCTTCGAAAGATAGTTTGGTTGCTATATATTTGTTTTGAAGTTTATTCGTCAAGTTTTTTCGTTCCGGATCTGGATCTGGTCAAGTTTTTCTCTTCGGGAGCTGGAGAAATTTAGTTTTGGCGTTATTTCCGGTTGATATGTATTCATTGGCGTATGGAATGTTCAGGAACGTAACGGCGAGCTTTAATTTCATATGAATTTGAGGACGTGGTCTCGTAACCAAGTAAAACTTGATAATGAGTAAAATCTGATTCACCCATAACCCATATGAGCGCACATACTTTTTATTTCTTTCGTCAATCAAGTTTGCGTTCACGTGTGAGACCGAAACGAGAAAAAAGTTGGAGCAAAGAACTGGCGGGTTGTGAGGGAACGGCTACCAAGTTTTCGGAAAAGTTTATTCGTCACTGACAGCCTTCCTCGGCTTTGATGTTCCCTGTAGCCCAAGGATTTTATTTTACCACATACAAGCTCAATACATAAGAGAATTAATAGAGAAAGGGAAGGCGAGAGTGGAAGACATTCTCGAACGATGTGACAAAGCTGCATTTCCTATAGTTGTGTGTACCAAACAATCCTCCAGTGAAAAAAAATCTCAGTCGCCCCTTGACGTCGTCTCCAGTCGCTTCAACCCCTGTCACGTTTTATCCGGATTTCGCGACAGACCAGACTTTTCTCCAACCGACACACACCTTCCCCCCTTCCTGACAGATTCATTCTCCAACCCGTTTTCTTGACCGTCATCTTTTACGTAACTTTTCTGGGAATATAATTTTTTTTTTTTTTTTTTTTTTTTTTTTTTTCGAAAAAAACCTTCAAAAGCTTAAGGTAAATTTGTTTTGCTTCGATGATTTTTATCGAATCCTTTCGAATCCATATTGTGTCGCATGTTCTGCGTAATGATAATTAATTTCGTATTTACATTCCTACGGATTGATGGAATGAATGAAATTGAAGATTCGAAGCGATTTTGGTAGGTTTCTTATTATTATTCGTACGTTATCTCTCGCATTGTTTCGTGTAAAACGAGAATTTGTGGTTGGCTGATGGATCGTCAGAATTCCAGTTGCGTTGTAGATGATCTCGAAGCTGTGGCTGACTGTGTGAACCCTTGACCTCAAAGAGGGTTGCATCGAAGCAGAACGTGAGCGGTCCGCCATCAACAAAAAGACTCAGCAGCCATGACGCTCCGTTTTTTGCTAAATCATTTGGTCGTTTGCGCGCGTTTATGTGGATTTTACAGGTTCGAAGTGCTCGAGTGTCACTCGTAACTCTCATAATTACGAAACAGGGCCTGCTGAGTTGTTCGTCCGTGATAATGAACCTCGTTTCATTACATTGTGGACGCGAAGCAACTGTTGGCACATTTCAACGGAGAAATAAATAACGCCAACGGAATCATGCGTCGAGAACCAAAATTTCGTGTAAAGAATGACTTTCGTTAAAATTAAATAATTAATTATCGTGAATCGGAGGAGGCTTCTATATCCAGTGAAAAGTTCGTTCTTGCTGTCGATCAATTATATTCTCATTCTGATTAACGAACGGGCGGATTAATTAAATCCAATCAGCGAAGGTAAAAAAAAAAACAATAATTAATAAATCTGCAATGGCTGCGCCTCGGTAGACTCAAATTTCAAATCCTTATCGATCGGACTACTAATTTAAATACCGTACTGCAGCAGGCAAGTTGGAAATTAATTTAACGACATAAAAAAAGAGGAAAGGACGCGCGGCGAACGGCCTGAATGAAATTCCAGTCAAGTCCTCGACTGTGCGTCGGACTTTACTTTTTTTCGTCCTTACTTACCGATCATACTCGAAAAACCGGGTACGTTGAATTATTTAATTAACGAATTCCCGTAATCGATTTTGAAAATTATAACGACTATCATATATTCCAGTTCCCCGAATATTTACATCTTCAATAATTATTCAATCTTCTAATTAAAGGAAATTTTTGCAAAACTTGTGCACGATGAAGTAAAAAAAATTTTAACAAAAACTAATAACAATAACTGGCTCGGGCTGCGTCTTATTATTTGCTCTTTCAACTGATTCCGAAATAACTGCAAAACTTTTCAATCACAAATAAAACACATCCGCATTCAATTTAAATCTTTAATCAAACTCTATAAACTCAACATATATCAAATGACGTTTCGGAAATTAGAATAACGTAAACTTTAACGATATTACTGTATAGCGTAAATATTTATACGTAAATATATATGATTCATTCGATCGAATCCGAAAGCTTCGTCTTATGATTGCATCGGTATGGCTTTAAGCAAGTTCGAGAACGAGCGAGATGTAGGAATATGTAAATATATCCAGCATCATCTCCGAAATCGCTCTCTACGATTCGACAAGTGGATTTCCTCAATCTGATACCACTCTCCCTCTCTCTCTCTCTCTCTCTTTTTCTCTCTCGTGATGAATATCGACAAATGTGTCTAATCGCTGAAAGTAATCAGCATGCAAAGAGAAAGCGCATCTTGCGCAAAAAAAAACTGGACAAGGAAGCGCGATAAAGAAGGCGGGATTTGAAGTTAATATATTTGAAGAACGGTACTTTGGTAAATGTAATTGAAATGCGGTGTAGAGACAGTATCGGAGATATCTACTAACCCTACGCGTAATTATATTCTATGTATGTAGTATTGGGAAATGGGAAATGGGCGGGATGCTTGGCGCTTGCTTACCAATATGCGAGTATATGATCAAACCGACGTGTCTTCTCCATTCATGTTATAGACCCTTGGATATTGTCACGTTTGAACAGTGGCATAGGCACAATAGGTATATAACGTTAACTCAAGAGCACATTTACGTCCTTCAGAGCGTGAACTAAATTGCTAATCAAAGGCTCATCCTCGTTGTATTAATTCGTATCTCTGCAAAGATTTTCCATCATCCGCGTAGCTCCCTCATTCCTTTATTCGAATTTAACCTGCATAACTTCACCGGAATATAGAATATAATTTATAAATTCATAAGGATGTGAAGATTTTTTCGACCTGAGAATGTCATCCAGGTTACGCACATTTGATTGTTCGGTTCGTGCAGCTCGTGCAATTGTGGCCGGTTATAGTTCTGAATTTTCAACGTAGAAACTCGAAGCGATGGGTATATAGAGATAACACGTTGAGGGTAATAGGCAGACAAATGGAGAAGGGAAATATATACCCGCAGCTACGGGTCAACGGTGCTTCGCACAAAGTTGCCCTCCACTCAAGAACTTGCTTTTCAGCCGAAGTACACGTTCCTGCGATCCTGCGAGCTTCCCATATACGTCCCGCCAAATTACCACTGTGTATCCCATTTCAAAATTGTACCTCGGCTGTAGCAGGATACGTAGGTGGTCTGTGTACGAGCAGCAGACGAAAGACAGAGCAGGCATAACAACGGAGAGAGAGAGCGAGAGCGAGACGGAGGGAAAGAGACTGACAGACAGGGAGAGGAAACAAAATAGAGAGAATGTGAAGCCTGAAGCGAATCGTTCGCCTCCTGATATCCGAGTCCAGTCGGACGAGGATTTTCTCTCCAAAACTTTTCGATATCCGACAGGCAGTTCAAGACGCTACGAGAGATCTATACTCTGAGAGCTTTTTCCCTATCCATGTGTTTCAAATTGTATATAACACACATTTACGTAAGAGTGTGCGTGCTCCAACACTGACCGGCATTCTCTTCGCAAAAGCTCCAAACTTTCAACCCATTCACCTTTCCTCCTGCTGTAGCTTCGATACAGCAAAACGTGAGAGCTCCGCGAAATTCCACTTTTACGAGCCGATCGGAAGCTTTCTTTGACTTTATTTCTTCATTGATTCCCGAGAACTTTGTAAGACTTTGTTAAATTATACGGAGCCATCCTTTCCGAGTTCTGGCCATACAACAAACAACCATGCATGCCAAATAAACGTCGGCTTCTCGCGGACTAACGCCATCGTCGCATTCTTCTCCTTCAACTTCATTTCCCCCATTATCTACGCCGAAAGAATCAAACCGGTTCACTCACCTGGCATCTAATTTCAAACTACAATTTCCTTTCATTTACTCAAGCTGCCCGCCGACTCTTCGATTCCTGTTTGTTAATGTTTTGCGGAAGAAAAAACACGGATAAACGAAAATGAAGTAAAACTTAAAACTTTACTCGCTATCGATTTTCAAAGTTCGACTAAAAGCTGCACCGCGAAACATAGATTAGTGTGAAAAAAATTATATGTTTGATGCCCGGGCAAGGTAAACAATTTTCCCCTGCACCATTAATCCGGATGATGCTGTGGCATTAATATTTTTACGGCGATTTCTCCAAGCCTTCGAGTTAATCTTTCATCGCGTAAAGTTTGCGAGCAGCTTATTGCTCGAGAATTCAGGAGTTTATTTACATCCTCCCCTTTATACGATCATCCTCCGCAGATATTAATTCCTTTGACGAACGACCAAACTGCAACAGAGCGTCGAGTCTGTCCTTGCTAATTGTTTATCGATCCGAGACAATTTTCAAGTCGAAGATTTACCTTGAAAAAAAAAATAGATTCTAATCATGACGAAGTTTGTTTTAATATTTATTCGACTCCTCAGTCTTTCAGATTATAACGCAACGATTTTAATTTTTCACGGAATCACCTTTATATCAAATTCTAGACACAAGGAAAAATATTATTCCGATAATTCTTCACTCAACGCTCGATCGGAATAGTTTTCTTGTTCGTCCATTCACCGTCGGAAATATTCCATGTTTATTCTTTCATCCCATCAGTTGAACTCTAGAACCGTAACCTGGGATCAAAAAAGATCCCAGGCGACTTTGAATCCCAAGCCCTTTTGCCCTTCGTTTGTCCATTTTTCATCGTTTCATTTTTTATTCATTTGTAAACTTTCAGCAAAATTATCCCCAGAGTCACGTGATCCTGCATTAAAAAACAAAAAGAATGAGCTCAAGTTAAACGCTTTTCGTTAAATTTTACAGGAGATATGAATCTTTCTCAATAGGGGTCATTTATGATCCCCTAGGTCACCGAAGTAGATGAAAAAAAAAAAGATTCCCATTCTGGGGTTATTAATTCGTCCTGCTTCCATATAAACGCCAGTTTTCGGAAACGTGAAAGGCCACGTAGGATTCTGGTGAGCTTCAACGGGAAATGAAGTGTCAAAAAGTTCAAAAGATTAATTAACATGTAACTAAATACATTTCATGCAGATGCGAAGTTTGCGACCTTTCTGAATACATTGCTGTGGAGCCTTTTTGATCTGTCTATTCCTTTCTCGCTGGGCACTCTCTAGAAATGTAATCTGTGCTCATACGTATATATCTGTGATTATATCCCGTGAATTTTGTTTTCACAAAGTACTGTCAGCTTGGTGCGGCACGATTTTGAGAAGCTCCTGGCTAAGAGAAAGAGAGAAGACTGAGCTCGGGGCTCAGCAGTCGTACAGTTTCAATCTGAAATCAGATGAGATCGTCGTTGCACAACGTTTTCTATCGTGCAGCTATACCCCGACTGAGGCTAAAGTTTTTCACTACTTTTGAGAGCGCGCAATCCCCGCAATGCAAACCTTTTCCTTTTGCCTCCTTTATACCCGTATCGGCTGCGAAAACTCCCTCAAGAGCTAAGTAATGCAAAAATGTGAAAAGATTTTACCCCACAGCTGAGTGAACTGTAGCAACAACCAGGCTGAGTTTTATGTCATAGAATTGTAGCTTGACCCGTCCTCAAATACAAGTAATGTTAATATTATAATATAATAGATAATATTATTATCAATCTCGTTATCCTGCCCAGAATATTTATTTCCCCCATGTACTTATTTTTGGCTGAATAACTGCTTTGCTTCCCCAACGAAATAATTTCATTATCCACGACTTATATATCAGCTTATTTTACCTGACCTATTGAGACGCTTAATCATTTCGCTTTTCAATATTTTTCATTAAAATGCAGCGAATTAGGTGCATGCTAATGGAATATAACTTTTTAAAAGCTCCAGCCGAATCGAACTGTATATCGCCGTCCGGAAATCCGACGTGGTACGAGCAGCCCCGAGCAATATTGGGAGCGCAAACATTTGATTTTTTTTTTTTTAACAATATCGCTCGAAAATAGCACGTACAGAATATGTATGAGAGTTTCGTTTTTTTTGTTTTTTGTTTTTCGGATAATCTGCATTTTTTTCACTCTACCAGAATGGATTTTCGTTCCGGTGGAATCTGTGAATGCAGAGAATGTGAGTAAGCTTCAACAGTACGCTACGATGCATGAACATTTCAGCAAATATCGCGAATAATGTAATGAATAATATTGGTTGCTGTTAAATTTGCAGAAAAAATATGGCGACAGATGTTTTATTTGGCAAAGGTCAGAAATTATGTTCCATGAATTAAAACGGAAATTAGGGCAAAAACGTTCCAATTAACTCGTTCCACATTCGGAAAAGTAATCCGAAAGAGTAGATGCAAGTATAACATTGCATCAAGGTCGCTGGCTACGATAATGAGACCCGCTATTAGTTCAACTTTTACAAAAGTAATTACCATTTACAATTTACAGCTCCTTACACCGAGTCAAATTTATTCCTGGCTCCATCAAGAATAATTCAAACGCGACGTTTGTAACAGACACAGATTCGAGCGCCGCGTTCTTAATTACGGTAGTTGATTCCCCCGAAGCGATTTCCTCCGGAATTTCAAAATATTTTCACGAGACATTTAGCCCACCGTTGGGAAAGTATGTGCGAAACTTCCGAACATTCTCCATATCTCGCATTCAAGATTCTGGCGATCACGAAATGCATTTGAAAAAATGCAAAATTTCAAGTATTCGGTTTCGATGTCATTGACGATTGAACGTAGTCAATTTTCTAGGACCTCCACTCTTGTACTAAATATTATTCCGACGATTCCAGCCTCAAGGGACCAATTTGTACGTTCAATTTTCTCAACTCTCGCTTATTGCATGAAAATTCGTAATAAAGAAAAACAGTAGCTTGAAAAATGGTAGGAAATGTTTCCCGTTGTAGTTGAGTTGAGCACGAGTTGAATTTCTAACGCACCCAGTCAAAAACCGATTTGATGGAAAAAAAAAGAGTTTTTTGACGTGGAACGTAGTGCGCAATATTCATCGCTGCTGCTGCTACATTCTCTGCTGGCCTCGGAGAAACGTGATCCTGCAAAAGGTAGAGTCGCAGTGGGACAAAACCGTGAGCAGCATTTCCTTGGTTATATCTTACGTGTCGGGAAACAAGCAGTTAGCATAGAAATTGGCTTTCGAAGATGGGTGTACGTAACGGCAGGGATAATAATATAAGCCGATAACCCTGGATAATCTACAAAAGCAAACGACCCTCGGATCCGAAAGCCCTTAAACGTTGATACACATAGACATTGAGGATTCGGCCCTTTTCTCAAATAATCATATTACGGAAAGGGCGTGTTGAGGATGTACAACAACATCAACTCCTGGATATGTTTGTGCGAGCGAAATAAAAAAAATGTGAAAGGGCGTAAATGATGATATTTCTTGGGCTATGCGTCGATTGTGCGGAGTTAAACGTGCCGGGCTGTTGTTGGACCGCGCGGCGGAACGGCCGTGTGCGCTGCTGGGAGTGCATAAAGGAAGTTTTCCAGCGAAGTGAGAAAAGTATAGTTCAGTGAGAAGAAAATTTGCATTTTATTCGCCTCGTATAACGGGTCGATGGGACGCAAGAGAGTTGAAAGTCGTGAGAAAACGTCGTTGTAGTCGTGCGGGTCTCGCTGTGTGCAGCTCGAAGGCCTGGACTCGAAGGTGAACGGAATGACTAGAAGAATAAAAAAGAGACAGAGAGGAGGAGGAGGAGGAATGAAGGGAAAAAGGCCAGAAATAAGAAAGTGATGGGAGATGAGGGGAAAGAAGAGAGAGAGAGAGAGAGAGAGAGAGAGCGTGGTAGCGATTCGATTGCAAGCTGGCAGAGGTTATATAGGGGATCGGCGAGAGAACCCCCGCCGAGCCTAACATCCGGTTTCTTCCTCATTTTTTTCATGGGCTTCTCTTTTCCCTTAGTTTTCTTCTCCCCACCAGCCTGATTCTTCTTTCGTTCTTGGTCCCAATAAAAGTGAGCGGCAGTATTTTCTGCGTAGCTAAATTGGATTGGCACTTTATTGGCAATATTCTTTTGTGTGGCGTCACGCCAGCTTTCCACGCGTATACTCTATGCAGATACATATACATATCTATAGACGTCTCACAGCTTGGTGCTCTCTACCGCGAGCCACAAAAATCTCATTCTAATTTCACTCTCGTTCGGAGATTCCTTTGCTAAATTTCAAGCATCCTTCCATGCTCGAATATCTTTTATTGTATCACTTACTTACTTGGCACAATATGAATATGGCTGATGCTCTATAAACTAATGTGCTGAGATCCTGTACCAAACTCGCAGATTCAATTTTTTTTTCCCCCACCTCATCACATAAATAATAAAAATACAACAACGAAGAGCGTCCCCTAATAAAGAGTCCGTGGGTCTTTGCCGCGCTGGAGCGCTCGTCATGTACCTTAGTTTCATGAATAGTTGAGTGGTCCAGTAGCATTTTCGAAATGCCAGAAATTGGCATGATTTTTTTATTTTCATATAAAATATCGAACGATGGCGATGACCGAAATAATCGAAATGCTTTCAACCGAGTGAAAAAAAGTTTCTAATCCGCTCTTCCTCCGGATTTTTCTCCTCTCATTGCAAAGGATATTATTACTGCAGTGCGCCGGAAGCGGGAGAATATATATAGACATATCAGAGCGATATAATTCGCGCGGCCGTTGATGTTTCACGATGTAACCTCGACGGTATCCGAGGCTATAGCAATATTCCCGGATCAATCGGTAGCACATGTGCATGTCTCCGTAACTGCTCGAACTATAACGATACTTGGCTATACGAACTGTGCATGTGCGAACCGGTGAACGATTTTTTTCCGATAAAACAAAAATTCTCATACATTCTCACGATCATTGGTACGCGCTATTTTTTCTCATACATTCTCCGCGCATGTCTATACGAGAAAATAAAAATGCGCGTGGGCCAATTTTTTCTCTATATTCGGATATACCGGTGAACGAGAACGGGAACGAAATGAGGATTTCGTTGACCGATCAAGCCTCCGGAGCGATACGAGCAAACCCCTCGACTCCGCCATCCTCCCAAATATATATAGAAATAATATCCCGCTCCTTCTAACTCTCTATCATCGTTATTCGCATCGCTCACGATATTTTCAATGTTTCCAACCGCATTAAAGTCACGCACGAATATCCATAAAGAGCTTCCCCTATCAATTCTCACATTTTTCATTATTACGCAATAATTCTTTCCACCTGTTACGCTTAAATTACTTAAATTCATTGTTTTTGCTCGGTGGTTCGTTTAATTACAAAATCAATTGAATATCGATGATCCGTCGAAAAACATCGGCCTGTTTTGTTTTATTTATTATATTCGCTCCCCATTCGATTTTTTGCCTGACCGAGATGAGCCCGCTCCGAGACTATTCGCGGCTCCAGTCGCCACCAACGACACTCAATTATAATCTTAATCGATAATCAATCATTCGAATTTCGATCAAAACGCGAAGGGCTACCCGGAAGCTAATTAATAACGTGAAATGTCGACTATATAGAACATTACCTCCCTTGCTCTATATATAACCACCAACATACATAACTCTTGAATATATACAGCAGAATATATATGTATATATACCGCGTATGAATATAGAGATCCATGACGAACGACATCGAGGCAATTCGAAGCAATTGGACATTGCGAAGATATGATCGTTACCAATCAGTTCATGTTCCAGCTTGATCTAACAGACTTGGATCTCCAACGAAATTTGGTTAACGATCCCCCAATAATTACAATTACCCGCGGCTACCAACTAATAAATCCACTAAATACGACCCTATTCGATTGTCCCGCCGCTCCTGCTGCTGCTTATTAGATGCTTTTAACTCTCAATCATTCCGCTGCATTGTTTACGAGACCCGCCAGCATCACTCGAACGTGTCGATGTTCATGTACAACCTCATAAAAATTAAACCTTCGACATGCTGTTCGAATTACCTAATGGGATTGCCGACCTCGTCGGCTATTACGTTGATTACATTTTAGAATATCAGACCCATATAACTAAGTTTTTCTCTGAATTACAAATTTTCACCATCTTTTTTTTTTGCCCAAGAGGGAAAATACATTTTTCTTCCGTTTTTTTTTTTTTTTTTTTTTTTTTTTTTTTTTTTTTTCTTCAAAAAAAAACAAAAGTTTTGAAAATACTCCGTACATCTCCTTCTTCCTATAAAGTTTACTACGAAATTATTTCATAATGGCATACGAAATTCTCTGTTTATTTATGTTTAAACGCAAAGTTGAGCTTAATGAAGATTCTTGGGATATTGAAGCATGCGAGCGCATTCGAATTGCACGGGGGGTTACCAATCCAATTCCGAGCGAGAAAACTGCCGCGCAATATATTTCTTAACTGGTGCATAAATTAGGACTCGGTGCGCGAGTGCACAAAAGGCTCTTCGTACAAGCTTCGCTTTTATACAACGATCTGCGGTACACCAAAGCCCCGAGAGCAACGCTTCCAAACCCTCGCTCGGTGCATTCTCGTTCACTCTTCCTCTCTACCTCTCTCTCTCTCTCTCTCTTCCTGATCCTATTCATCCTGCTATCCCGTCGCACTCCACCCTCTCCCTGAAATTCTCTCTTCGGTGCCAAAGGTTTCGTTACACATCTTGCAAGCCCATTTATCCCAACGTCCTTCGGACAGAGCTTTATGTCCTCATTTGCAGGTAACGTACCTTTCCTTATCCTACGCGCCAACAAAAAACCAAACGAGTGCCACTGGATTATTATCGGAATTTTGCTTCTTCTCCTCCCTTGGCCCAAAGTTTTCCGGCAACATTATTTTTGCCTTTGCCAAAAATTGGCACGAATCGCTTAGTCATACGCGAATACTCATTGGAAGAAAAACTTGTCTGCATGCTGACCATTGATACGGTCGAAATTTAGCCATATATGGAATACATAGGTCGCTCTGGTTCCATTATGATATATTTTATTTGCTACAACCACCGCACGACAAAGAAACGTCGAATAATGTGGGGAAACGAAGAGTTAGAGAACGAACAGTGATGTAAACGAGGGACTCGTTAAAGAAAATTTATTCAATCTCGAATTTCCATTCTATTATTGTCAGTCTTACGGTACAGTTCTCCCGCAATTTAGCATCTTCGTTCCATTATGAAATCCCTTTTTTGTTCATAGCCCTTCCATCGGGCGCGCGCGATTCTTGTGGTTTTATCAATTTCAAATACGTCGTCGAAAAGCTTCATTGTCCACTGAATTGAAAACGCAGGAACGCGGAACAAGGGAGGGAGAAGAATAGTCAACACCGTTCCACTTTTTAATTCAGAGGCAATGAGAGAATGTGATTATTTCTCGAATTTTCTCGCAGATATTCGGTCCCCTATAAAACACTATTTTTTCTTGGTGATAGTTTAAAAACAATATAATCATCGCACGACCGTCCACCACAATTGTAATGAAACATTTTCCTCCCAAAGTTTACATTTCACAAGCTTTTCTTTCTCCCTGGGTACCAGCAGCCGAGTCTTGCGCGTTTTCTGCAACAGAGAGACGAATAAAAAGCTTCGCTCTACGAGAAGAAATAACGTTTGATCAATGTGCCGGAAGTTTGATAATACTCACGTATTTCTGAGTCGAATTGTATGCTGCCATGGATTTAGAGGAGGCAACAAAACGATAGGCTACGCAAAATAACAGCGCGAGGGAGAGAAAAATAAACGAGTCGGCCAAATCCCCGGGACATTTTCGGCGTTCGATAATACTCAAATCTTCGATGCACACATTCGGAAAGCAGAGAGGAGCGCAAAATAAATATAAATATATTTTAAAAAAATAAAAAAAAACGAATCGTCGAAACGGAAAAAAAAATAGTTGCGACATTTCTCGCGATTGATGTTAAACGGGCCCATCACAATGATCGGATCCACATGCATCCACATGTACAACACTGTGCAATTCTTCACGATACATATATTTATCGGGAGTAGACGTAGCAGTCGAAATATATCGTGCAACGCGTATCAAGAGAGAATACGTGAGTTATTCATGTTGAATCCTCGAAAATCTGTTAACACGTTGAGACTCTCAGCGTGAATTTCCAAAGCTTTTTGTACCACTCCTTTATTCACGCTGTTGAAACGGATTCAATTCGTGAGACGTTCCGCCCACCAGGGATACACATTCTTTCGTCTTACCTCCACCTCCGCGCTCTCTCCCTCTCTTTCTCTCTTTCTCTCTCTCTGTATCCTCGTCTTTCTGGCTTTCACACCACTTCGTTCCAGCCTGCCGATCTTCCTATTGTTCCCCGCATGTGTCAAATCTCTCGTTCGTTTTTAAACGAAAACAGTAAGCAAGATTTAGCCTGTGGCATTTTGAAACGTCTTTGGCTAGTCCGCGCATACGTGTCGGATGTCAAGCCGCATTTTCTCCGCAGCACTCGAAAATCTCGTGTCAACAACATATTCGACATTCGCGGGGGCTTCTCTTCGCGTCTCTTTGGCTTCGAAAGTCGGTCGGTACATTTACCAGTCATAAGAAAATCCTTCAAACGTGGCTGCACCCTCGCAAGTGATAAGGTTAATGCCAGAGTCGAACGCGAAAGCGATTCTTCCAGCTGTGATTACATGTTTTCCATGCTTTTTCGATTCTAGGTATCCTGGATGCGAAAACGTGACATGCACATACTCAGCGCGGGCATATCGACGTACACGTCCGACCTGAGATTCCAAGTGATACATCCGGACAAGTCGGAAAACTGGACGCTGCAGATAAAGTCACCGCAGAAAAGGGACGAGGGCACTTACGAGTGCCAAGTCAGCACCGAGCCCAAGATGTTTCTCAACTACACGCTCAACGTTGTCGGTGAGTTAGCCAGACTTCCACACATACTCACCCATATAACTGTGTCGTTACGAGCACATGGAAGATTCCGTATCAGGCCGAACGTTTACATAATAAAATTTTACCATTCTCCAGTTTCTAGAAAAATAAACCTTTTTCTATCAATTGTTCTTTGAATTTCAAAAACCATGACAATTTTCGTGCCCTTTTTCTCTTTGGACCCTAAGGAAAATTTTTATTCCAGTTCCGACCGAATGTCGAATGAGAATCTTGCGATTTGGACTTTGCGAAAAACGGAAATTCGTTGAATCCCAACGACGCAAACTTCAATATCGTTAAAAAGACAAAAACGATGAATCCATAAACGTTTTCAAATTGGCCGGTCCTTCCATGGGGTTCGTTCAAAAATGTCGTCTATAATATTAATAAGAAAATATGGGAATAAATAGCTCATAAATTAGAATTGTGGTAAAAAAGTCTTGTACACGAATTGCCTTGAGCGCCATGATGGATTATTTAACTCGCTATTCTTCGCTCGATTCACGTCTCTCTCCATTAATCTAACGCGGAATTTCTCGCGCGATTGCACTCCCGTAACACGCAAAGCTTTCATCAGCTGCTGCTGCTGCTGCTGCTGCTTTCCTCGATACCGTAGCCATTTGCTCGTTATTTATTTTTGCTCCGCGCTCCTCAAACGGAGTTAAATACCACGCGGCACATTCACTATTTGGTGCTTGAGTGCGGATGAACCCACAAACGTCACGAGGAACTCGGAGATCCAGCTCTTTACACTTTTTTCTTATTTCCATGAATGTTGACGGGTTTGAAGCTTTTTGGGTTCGTATTAAAAATTTGAGAGTCGATGACCATCGCAGAGAGCCGGGCGGTATCCGGAGGAGTATTATCGTTGACGGATCATCCCCGCAGACTCGTGTGCACATGTACTCCAAGATTATTGAACAGATCCTCCGCGTCGGTAGCCTCGGAACTCATCAACCCCGCCATCGACATCAATATAATATATGTATAAGAGTGTGTGTGCACGTGTGTGTGCGTTGGTGTAGATCGGTGGTTGCAGAAGCCGATAGCCGCTAAATCCGACTTTGCTAAATCCTAGTCACGTGCCTCGTATCACCCCATCACCTTCTTAAATCCCGATTCCATCGTGACTTGAAACTTCTTTATTTTTCTTTGCTTCTCCTTCTCGTCGTCGCTGCGGCAAAGCCGGCGAATATAACTCCCCATATAGTGCGGATAGAGCTTGAGGAAGAGAGCGGAAAAATTAGTCGAGAATGAGGCGAATACCAAGCCCCCCAAGCTATGGCCCAAAAATTCGATGAAAAAAATGCTTCTCTCCGCTCGACGACACCACCGCGCGCCGCTAATATCAACCAGACCACTCGCTTGAGCATGAGATGCTAGTCTCATACCTTTTTCGTCCAAGCTTCCTATCCCCCAACCCGGTAAACTCCATTATTGAGAAACGCGTCGTCGCGATGCAACTGTATTAAAACGTCCCGAGGAAAAGTCGAGATCCCGCAAGGAAGTGGCTAACGTGTCGGCGGATAATGAACACGATCACGTACTTTCCTGGCCGTCGCATACAATTTTCAATCGACTCTAGAAAAACAAACATATCGTGGAGTCTTGCAATATATACTCGTCGCTTGTGCCAAGCCTAATTTCCCATTCATCGTCCTGGATCTATCTCTTCTAATTATGCAATTGTTTCAGCCTCTCCAATATTTTATAATAATTTCATTATTTATACCACCATTTATTTATACCAACATTTTTCCAACAAAAAGTCGATCCATAGTAGAAAAGAAATACTCGAATACACGCACGATATTTACAGTGAAAAAAAGCTCGTTTTAAAAATATTTATATATGCATATTGATACAAATGGGATCTATTCGAATTCGGAATATAAAATAAGCAAGCGTGTGTATTCGCACACGGACGTTTTTTCTAAAGAGAATGGGAAATATTTTCTCGCAAGGCTGACGTATAAACAATGTCAAGCCCGATAAAATCGGATTTTTGGGTATGCGTGACCAACACACGAGCAAGACTTTACCAATTTATATAGCGGAATAACAGAGGCTCAGCTCCAACTATGAATATACATTTAACTTCACATACGCGTGTTAAAAATGAGAGGAAAAAAGAGAAAAACGTATCGCAATTGTTGACTCGCGGGGTTGCGACCGCAGTCGGCGTTGTAAATCAGGAGCGAGAGGCAATAAAACACGAAACGGCTCGATCGCTGCCCTCAGGCATCGCCTCCTATCTCATATATATTTTTGTTGGGTGGGTCAGCTATGTCCCGCGTATTGTGTGTGAGCAGGGAGAAGGTTTTCTCTCGCCTCGACTCAAAAACCTCCACTCCTGATCATTCCTCATTCCACTCTAATTTCCCAAAATTTACATTTTATGCCAAATTCGAAATTAGCTGCAACGTTTTTTT
>JAPYYS010001013.1:0-30217 GCA_030522525.1 Campopleginae sp. 14b
AACATTTCTTCAGGTTTCAATAAAAACAAAAGTTTATTCTACGATCTATAAAATGGAGCCACCTCGCAAGGCCAATTTTGTATCAAGTTTTGTTCCTGGATTGATAACGATTCCCAAGAGCGTTATTGCACGCTCCTACGCCTGCCTGTGACGATCACTAGAGTCCAGCGTTCGGAACACGATACTCTAGTAGCTCAACAAAGCAGATGAGTGGGTCTATGGTGTCTTGTTACAATCCACCCAAACGGAATCGATTTTTTATTCTACGCTGTGTAAAAATAGTTGCTTTCGCAATGAAACGAAAAACCGAAACAGTTTCCCGAGAGCTCCATTTTCGGAAACGATGGCAGAGAGAATAATAACTTTTAAGCGAAATTCTATGGCCGAGTTGTTGAGTCTCATTACATCCGAATGCTCAGGCATTAACTTTCCTCAGGGTGATCATGTTTCTGGACCCTTTTTGGTGAGAAAGAAACGAGAATTTACAGCGAAATTAGTCTCCACTGGCAAGTAGGTTTTCCCCAGGGTTCGTGTTCCCACGGTGGCATGAATAAATACCCAGAAGCATACGTACATTTTGGTGGATTAAATATTTTCATATATCCAACATTTTCATTTTCTTCGGGCCAGAGAAGAAAAAATTCGTGGAGCTCGTTTCATCGTAGCGATGGATGTAGGCAGCTCGGTTTACTCCGTAAATATAGTCGTCGCGGTAACGAGTAGTTATGGTCGGCTCTGGTCAGACCGCGTAACATTCGCTCGGAGCGTTTTACTGTCTTGGAAATTCTCTTTTTTCTCCTTCTGTAGAATTTTAAACAGAAAAAAATTCTCATCCGTGGAGTCTGACTTTTTTTTTTTTTTTCACGTACTGAATTATAATTAAACTGCTTGGCCACCTCATGCGGACTTAATTGTTGTCCGTACACACATTTCATCATTCCGTATCCGGAAAAAAGTTATTAAAAATCGACTTAGGGGGACGAACTTTATGAAAATGGATTCCAAGCAAACTTTGAAAAACTTTGCCGACACAAAGCGAGCTCGAGGCACAGCAAGGCACTCGAGTCCAAGTTTTTTCCACTGGACCACCCATTCTTCCAGGGTACATGGTATAAGTAATGACTGAAGAGAGAAACGGGCATAATTTATTTTCAATTTTGAAGATTATTACTTCATTCAACTTGAAATCTTTGGATCGATCATGTATTTAAAATTTATAAATTTATAGAAGAAATAAAAATAAAACATAAATTTTTTTTTTTTTTTTTTTTTTTTTTTAATAAAAAAAAAAGCTATAGACAATATTAATTTTATTAATAAATTTATAAAAAATATTTATTTCATTCATAAATTCATAGAAAATATTAATTTTATTAATAAATTTATAGAAAATATTTATTTCATTAATAAGTTTATAGAAAATATTTATTTCATTAAGAAATTTATAGAAAATATTTATTTCATTGATAAATTTATAGAAAATATTTATTTCATTAATAAATTCATAGAAAATATTTATTTTATTGATAAATTAAAAATTTGATATAATGTTGATAGAAATTTGTATAAATGTAAATGCGCGCAGTTATAGAGAAACGCGCAGTTGTGACAGGCACAAGTTTGGACATTGGGAATGAGAATCACAAACGTCCTAATACAGACTTGGAATTTAGAGATTCGAGATTCCACACGTGGACAGTGAAGAGAATAGGAAACAATGGGGCAAGAGCAGATGGGGGTGTTGGGTCAAAGAATGCAAGAAGTAACCGCACTGAATGGATATAGAATAAGTGACGCAGATGGAAAGCAAGTGAAGCAAGGGAAAGGGTCGAGGAAAGCATCAAGATACGTGGATGCATGTGTAAGCAAGTATACAGATCTCTATTTATTTATGGACGCGAAGAGAAACCTCAGCTACGTTTCGGTAGTATCGGCGAATCAGTTAGACTTTGTGAGAAATTATTCCCGTCCGATTGTGGCTTGAGAACGTGATAACCCCGTCAGCACAGTGGTTGACGGAAACCGCAAATGTCTCTGAGATAGTTGAGAGACATTCACGACCGAATTTATACCTTCCACACGTATGCTTAAGTGCTTTAATGCAGAAGGGCCTGTGGAAACTTGAGAAACGTGATCAATACGTCCCCCGACGTGCCCTTTGTCATTCTCGTTCAGCCAATTTGTATATGTACGCTCCAGCACCGCCGAGATTATTCTTTTTTAACGCCAAGCATATTTTTCTGCCGTGACTTTAAGTATTTTTCGTTAAAACAAAGAAAAAAGAGCAAAAGAAAACGATAAAGACAACGTCGCGTCAAAAAATCATGTTTTTTTATCGATTTTTCTGGCTCAAACCACCTTCAGCGTTTCTTTAACGTTGCCCACCAGAGAGAGAGAGAGAGAGTGCCGATAGTTTTTCCGCAAAAACACAACTGAGTCCTCATAACATAGGTTATCGAGAATACGTTGAATTATTCACGATTTTCAAACTCCAAACTGAAAGGGCTGCTTCGCGGCAAGATCGTATAATTTAGTTCGTAACAGGTAAGATTGTCGAGAGCTGTTGTTATTGCTACAGGAAGAGAAGCCTGTTTTTATAAGAGACGCTTGAGGAGTACCGAGAGGATAAGACAACAAGGAGTTGACGATATTCAAGCGATATTTTGCAGTGACTATTGGAATATAATGGGGCGCGTAACCCGCTTGATTTAGCGAACTTAATTGACTCGTTGAAAACTCTTACGTTGTTCAAAACTAATACTACACTGTGTTGTACGATCGCCTTTAGGGGAATCCCCGGAAGTTTTATCACCACAGTTTCTTCAAACATCCGCGGCACTCTCTCTTTCGGTCTCTTTACTCTTTCCCGACGACATCGTGGCTTCCAAGCCTCGGGGTCTCGAGCTAAACTTTCCTTTCGAACTTAAACTTGCCTCTCGCTTGCCGCAGCCACCATATCCGTGTCTGGGTTCACGCCGGTGCGATTGTGTCGTCAATCTTCACGTGTATTCGTGATATTGCTGCGACAATTTTTCTAGCATGAGGAAATTGTTTGCTGGAACAAAAAAAGAGTTGCTCCTTGGTCACCGACGCAAGCGGACAACGCCTAACAACCCCTTGGGATTTTTATTTCTTTTTCTACGATCGCACTTGTTCCTCACAGTCTTTCCATTCTAATATTTTTCTCCATACACCAAACTCCTTGAAAAACTAACGCGAATCTGTCAGTGACACACATTTCGCAATTCAAAAAATCGTTTTCGATTCATTTCTTTTTACGTCGCTAGACTTTCATTCGCTATACGTTCGAGGCAAAAGCGAAACTCTGTGTCTCCCATTTTTATTCTTGCCTCAGTCTCTAAAAAATTTGATTCATGTCTTGCCACAGAGCCGACCAAGCCGCTGGGGGGAATCTTCGCTTCCTTCGATTTATTATCTTTGCTCAAACTTTTGTTTTTTTATCTTATAAAAATTCGTAATCACTGGGGACGTGGCCTTGCCTTAATTTCTTTCTATTTTTCCCCTTTTTCTAATTCGGCGTATCCTGCGCTCTTCACACGAGATTCCAAAGATCTCTGTCGTCGCCAATAAATATAAACATATGTAGCTCAAGACTTCGTTGTTTACACGAGCATCGAAAACTTTTCTTATCACGTCGTTCAATTGACAAAGAGATGAGAGCACAGCTTGACTGATTCAGCAAAGTATCAAGGACGAAAGAGGAAGCTGCTGGCACGAGCTTCGACGCGATCTTGCGCTCCGACGTGACCCAAGAGCAGCGAGTTGCTCTGCTATCTACAGAGGGTAACAAATATTTAAGAAATTTCTTAAATATGAAAAAATCCATTGAACTGGTCGATCTATAAATCGCAGAAATGAAAAGGGAATTTTGAGGCGAAAAATAAAATTTTATTTCTCAAAAAGTATTCGTAGGTGGAAAAATGTAGTGAATGGTCGGAAATACAATGGAAAGAAATTTCGATGAAACTTTCAATGCGATCGACAGGCGAGCGCTTGAATTTGAAGACGTTGCTGTTGGCACGTGGCGTGAAAGCAGCAGAGAGGAAAGTGCCAGAACCGATGTAGAAAATGCCAATTACGTCTGTTACAAGTGGGGAATCTCGATCACGAAATATCGACACTTTTCATCCTCTTTGTTCATAAGTTCGACATTTGTATATTTATCCCTGAAGCATAGCTATTCCTGAACAAATGTTTTCCTTGCCCTTAAGCCTCGGAATATTTTATCAGCGAATAAGCGACGAGGGTAGGCATTTCAGAGTTATTCTGTTTTTGCTCAGTTATATATAAATACGTGGCTCTTCACTCCTATCGATCTTGATTGAAATATTCGTCGCTATAATCCGACAGAGGGTGAGAAAAAGTCGTTGACTCTTCATTCTCCGTTCGTACAAACAATCAGCCATTCGGAATTCTAATTGTACAATTTTTTTTCTAAAGATTAAGACATTTTTTCGATTTTTCTAAATCGTCATCGATAAAAATCATTGCAATCCATAAAACTGGTCAATTTTCTTATCGATAATATGTTTGCATTGATCTTTTCAATTGTCCTTTCGATCGACGTTCAAAGCCTAGTTGTTATTTTTGTAAATTACGAAGTAAAACGTGAAGGATAGTTGGTGATGTGAAGAGGGATGGCAAGAATGGTGTGGTAGGAGGTTGGTAGCGTAACGCAAAGTGGTTATATCGAAGTGACAGAGCATAGGAGTCGAGTCGTTATAGCAACCCCGGGGGTTATCTTTACCAAAGTGCGAGAGAGCTATTCGAAGTTCCGGAAACAGTCCAATTGCCTCGTAACGTTTCGGAGTAACCTGAGCATCGGACCTGCACACCGAGAGCGACGAACTTTCTCATCTAAACCTTCGCAACTATTTATCTTCCTCCTTCCCCTTGGAAAGGTGCTTCGAAGCATCCACTTGCGGTTCGGAGTTTGTAGAATTAACGGAGCACATTCTTCGGCATTAATTCGGTGGGAGGAAAAATTAGGCTCGCTGATTAATATAAATAATAGTCGGTGAAGGATCATCCTCTGCACAATGCAAAGTTGATTTTGTGCTTCGCATTGAAACATCCATGGCGAAAGAGGTTGCTGCAAACAAAAGCGGACAAGGTGATGAATACAGGGATGACGAGTTGATCAACTGGATTAACCATGTACGCCCCAACGGGAAAAAGGTCTAATTAGGTCAAACGCGAAAGTTTGCGCTCCGACATCGATTCTCCGATGTTTGTTATTTCACATGGACTCCACGATATATCTGCTCCATAGGCTCCCTCGTTTCTCTCACTTCGCGTTTACTCTCGGCCACTATTTTTATGCGACTATTTCCATCGATTATATCCACAGCTGTATGGATTCTCGAAGGAATTTTCCGACGAGAACAATGCTGCTCGCTCGCGATTCCGAGTGATTGATGAAGAGGACCTACACAAAAGTATCGTAACCTCCGACAAACAATCCTTATATAGCCAATTCTACTCTATCTACCGTGCTGCCTATAAACCAATATACAGATCTCTGCATCAAAGACCTTTTCACCTTTTTTTTATTTCCTCATTCTGGACCTTTACAACGTCAAACAAACATACGATTTCTGTCCGAATCTCCGAGAGGAATAAACTTGCAAATCCGGTGAAAAAAGCTAAAACTTTTATTGAAATTCCTGTGTCCTTTATCCACCGAGGACTCGGAGAAAACTTAACAATTTTGGGACCAATTCAAACTCTTAATTCACAACATCGAGACTGCAACATTTTAATCTGGATTGCCAAGCAGGCGCGCTGGCTGCGAATTTGTAAGGATCTGGGAGAAGAGTGGGCGTCGGTTCGCCCGAAACATCCCTTAATCCTGGGTTAACCGAGAGAAACGAGGCAAACTACGTTTTAGAAAATCTCTGTTATTTTGAGGATAGCCAACTGCCAGCGATTGGCTCGTTTCCATGTTTTTTCGGACAGCAATTTCACTCTGATTCCTTTTTTTTTTGTTTTGGCCATCAAGGGTCTGCCAATATGTCTGCATCTTTTTCGTTCGTAACGGAGCGTCGAAAAGGAAAGATAAAAAAAAAGTTCAAGGGAGAATGAGAGAAAAAAGTTTTAACGATTCGCGGATTTTTCGATTAAATTTGTTACTTTTCAACTTCATGTAGTTCGTAAAATGTGCTCCGTCGTTTTTCGGATCTGAATCACGAATCCGCAGACAGAACATTCGAAAAGAGCATAAAAAAAGTATAAATTGCTTCTTTATGCTGAGCTTTGGATGCCTCGATGAACCTGCAATAAACTCGCGCTATTCGCCAGTCCCATTGTCGCGAAACTCCACAAATTTTTACCCAGAACTTCAAGGGCAAACTTTTCCCTTCGCACAGAATTCACAGCTTTATAAAAGAGCGGGAAAGTGTAGAAAAAAAATTGCCTTTTCACATCGCCGAGGATCGTGACGAGTATAAGAAGTAGAAGGTCAGATATCGTTGACGGAATAAAAGATTCGATGGATACATTTTTAAAACATCCATTTTTTTCCATCGATCCAACTTCGGCGACTTTAATAAATGAAAATAAAAAATTCATCTGTTCTCATGGGAAATGGTACATCGCCATCACAACTCCGTTTCGGTTCTCGAATTTATTCTAAAGTTCCTCCATTAAATCTTGCCTACCCCTGCGGTGTGACCCGCAGAGAGGAATATATCATGGCGTTTCCATAACGAACGTTAAAAAAAAAATCATCCATAAAATAAAAAAGAAAAACGTAGAAAATGATGAATTTTTGATTAATTAACGAAAATACCATTTTTTTCGATGGCAATTCCGTAAAAATAACTCCACAAAAATGTATTCGAAAAAAGTAATGAAAAATACTGTTCTCTGACGCCTGCTAAATTCTCGATAAAACATTATCGAGATCCTGTTACGATGAATTTTGCATGGAATGTCTTATACGAACATGAAGGGTCGTAGCCGATATATGGAAAGAATTGTACTGCTCTCAAGGGGGAAGAGGAAGCGGAAAAACGAAAGCAAAGAAAAGAGAACGAACGTCGAACACGTTGATGCTGCTGGCTCCCAATAGTAAAGGACAATTTGTCACGTGGCCATCGTCCCTTTTTAAAGTTCGTAAAGCTCCTCCGCAGTGATCAAGCAATTCTGTATCGATCTGGTGGCTCTTTACGTTCGATTTTTTCCTCTGCCGGAAACAGAAACGTTTTCCCACGTCGGAGCAAGCTGAAATGAGTGAAACTGTACAAACGTTGGACTTGTTCTCGAATTTGCAGTAATATCGAAGCGCCTTAATGAACAGCATACTAATTAGCTCGTCATTGAGTAGATGGAACGAAAAAAAAACATCTTTTGCTCTTACAATTCGCAGTTGCATTCAGAAATCTCTCATTGTGTGAAAAACAACGATTTCCAAGGAGAAATCTGTAGCTCCGAGATAGATTCATCTAGTAGAACAACTGGAGGAGATCGTCCGGATGCTGTGACCGAGATAAATCCTACAGAAGCGAAATTTTGTTGTAAATGAAAATATATAAATGAATAAGTTTTAACAGATACACAGGAACATAAATAGCCTCGTTCACAGAGTATTTTCTCACGGATCCACGTCAAGGGGAGTGAAAACTTAGTAGTAATCTATGAGCTTACCAGCATCAGATTTATACGCTGTTCTGATTCCAGCGAGCCACGAAACATCGGCAAGATGAAAAAAAGGAACGCGCAAAACGAGAGGTTTCTTTTTAGACTCCACATCATAAACCACCTGGCGAGAAAAATTCATCTTGAACCTAGCGCCCTTACGAATTTTTGCACTCCTGCTAAAGTTTCCCCCAATTTGCGCAAGCCTCGCCTTTTTTCTTACCATTTTATCTCTTCCAAATTCTCAAGCAGGTTCTAAATATAAAAACTTCCCTTCGGCACACTCTCGATTCATTAATATACAATTTATTTGTACTCCCTTCCCTTCGAGTTGATTATTCACTGGAAATATGATTGTATTCGAAATTCTACCATCGAGCAAATCATCCACTCCGCAAGTAATTTTAACCTCAAGCCCAAGTTCGTATCGCGCGGCTCCTATAAATACTGTACGCAGTAGAAAGCAAATTGATCGTTCTACAAGGAACCCAAAGTACAAAGGGAATATTTCTCCGCACCAAGATGACTCTCTCTCTCTCTCTCTCTCTCTCTGTACGTGAGTTCGAAGCGCTTGATTACTCGTGGCCTGGCCACTGTCCCTTTAACATCCCTGGGGCTGCTTCACCCTCGATAGCTCTTTCCTCTATAGATGCTCTCTTTGTCTATTGACAGAAATAACAATCGATTCGATCGGCAAGATCTCTGTACATCAAACTGTTCGCCTACACGAAAGTATTTTAAAAAATAAAATAAAAATCTCCAATTTCTTTCAATTTTATGAAGAAAAAAAAATCACGATGCAAAATTCGTGCCTGACCCTCAGGTAAATTTTTCTAACCGGTAATGAGTCGATTCCAAGTTTCCTCTCGTAGTAAATTTCAATGTCCATTTTTTCTGGGTGTTAATTATTTACGATGGAGAACGAGAACATCACCGAATCATAAAATTGCAACGAACTCATTAAAATACCAGAAGATTATTAATTTCGTATGTGACGAGAAAAAACCATGAAACGTCCACTGCAGGGATGACGTCCAGGTGGATCTAATTTGGAAAATTACGCGAGACACTGCACCACGCAGAATACAAGGGAAAAACAAGGAAAAACGAGGCTCGCTCTAACAACTCTTAATTACATTCTACGCCCTGCTCCTAGTATGGGGAACAAAAACGACAAATTCACCGACCGGAATACGTTGGATTGACTAAAAAAGATGAAAACTCGAGATGCTCTCCCTCAACCCTCGCAGAAATGCTGGACCAAGTCTCGAAAAGGGCAAAAAAAAAAAACAAAAAAAATGCACGTTCCGTACGTCGTGTCCAAATTTCGCTCAATTCTTCGTGTAGCAATTCAATAGCCTTTGCAGCTGCAACTCAATGGGAAAATACACTCTAAATATTTTCGTGTTCTCCCAGTTCATCGATCGGAGTCTACGAAATTTAATGGATTGCCGAGATAAATGTTATCTCGTTTTTCTTCACATTCATGAATCTTGTTCCAACAGCCAACGCTCTGGCCACTTCTGCGAGGGTAGGCTAACACTTTTACAGCCCCTTGTTCTACCTCGCGGTTAACACTGTGTACTTTCCCACAGTATACACAACAATCTCCATCGAAACATGTTCAACGCGGGTTTTCCAACACATCGTGCAAACTCCATTCCTAAAATGTTGGAGATTCGAAAAAAAATTGAAATAAAGGGTGCAATTCGAAAAGTCCATTTCGGGGACTTGCAATTTGATATACAGGCAAATATGATATCAAATATTTCTCGCTAACGAGGAATTTTGCTGCAGTTGAAAAAAAGCTCAGGATCTGAGCCAACAAGACTGGGCTGAGATGAAACTTTGAGTTTCCATTTTGCTTCAACTTTTCTTCAAAACTTTTTCTACATCTGTATCGAGATCCTCGAGAAAGTTTGAGCCACAAGGACCGGAATTCCATCTTTTTATCTTAAGGGAACTCTCCGTCTTGTTCGAAGTATTGGGAACTACAAAAATTGAAATTTCTCCACGTCTTTTCGGCTTGGATTTCGTTTCGGTGAATAATAATTTATTTTTTTTTATTTTATTTTTTGTTTTTTGGGAGCAAATATTTATTTTGACATTTTAATGCAAGGTCAAGCCTCATTTATGCTCGATCCCAGCGGCTCTGCTTACTCACGGGCAGCCCACAGAGCTCATAAAGTGTCGTAGCCAATAAAGAAGAAGTTGCTTCGCGTCTTTTTCGCCAGGGGAATATGAAGGAGGCGAAAGATGAAATAAATTTATTTTTTTACTGTTGTTCCTCTTCTCGGAAATGTTAAAGAGCGGAGGGGCGAAATAACTTTGGTTCTTCCTCGTAAAAAGGATTGTGCCGCCGCGACGCCCTTCTCGTTGTATTTGCGAAAATCCCATTCAGAAGCTCCTCGTTTTTTTTTCTTAATCCGGAACCATGCTCGGTGTCATTATCCGGCGGAGCTTAATGAGACACGGCGGCGAGGAGAGTACGAAACCGAGAGCCACGTACTAAGTACCCCAGCCAGATCTTTTGCATGGGCTCGTGCAGGTCAAATGTGTCTTTGACGTATTTACCAGAGAGAAACACAAAAGGGCACAACACACGTTATCTAAAAAGCATGAAGACTGATCCCATAGTCTTTCTGTTAGTCAGTCCACATTTAAATGTCCACGAGACACTCCGGACTAGATAAAAAGGTTACTGCCCCAACTTGTTTTTATTTATTCATATTTGTCAAAAACTCAAAGCACAAAGAACAATTTTCCAGCATAATTTTCCCATTTTCTCAAAAATGTTCTTCTCTTTATTTTTCAAAAACTCCCAACGATCGACAATTCCTTAGATCTCGCCCCTGGTTCGTGTTTTTTTTTTTAATCGAATGTGGTAAAACAATTTATTTCGTCCCACGTGCTTCACAGTTTTGCTTTTTCGTTTCCACGATCCAAAAAAATTTCTATAAAGCTTGAAAGAAGGCAAAAAAAATTTTTCGACCTGTTGTTTTTTTTTTTTTTTTTTAATTTTTTGTTGATTTCTCGAGCCTGTAATGCGTGCTCTTTCCGTTTCATTGAGATCATGATGCAAGCGTGAAAGATGGAAATATCAGAGGGCGATTTGCCTTTCGCGGTTAATGCGAAACGCCCCGTGCAAATGTAATAATTCACGCACACACCAGCAGACACACAAACACACACTAATGCAGTAAGAGTAGAAGAGTGGAATTGCCAAGCGGTCGTTGACACGTGACGTGCCCAGCCAACTCCTCTCCGAAAGACGAAGCTCGGCAGCAGCGAACTCACATTTGCCTAATCCAACCCGGTCATGTCTATATGTGTCGCACTTTCCTCCCTCGCTCCCAGTTCACAGTTTTTAGTGTACGCCTCGCGCATTGACTGTCGTTTGTAAAAAAAAATGTTAATCTCTGACACTTATTCCTTTTTTTTGCTTCATATATTTTCGTTTTTTCGTCCAACACTCCGGGGATTATGAATTAAAGGAATTATCAATTCAATCTGACGAAATTTTGAGTGGGGAAGAAAAAAAATTTTGAACGATAGAGAAAGTTGATTTTTTTAATGAAATATAAATTTTTTCTTGTTGACACACATTTCTTGTATGCTCAGAGCGAATGTACACACATAAATATGGGAGATGTATAGTTTGCGGAGTGTGTAAGAGAGACAAGCGATCCATAGGTATATAACGAAATGCTGGAAAGTTTAGTCAAAGGCTGCAAGCCTACAGAATAAACCCTGTGATCCGAGTTCACCAGGACTTTTCTCAATGGCAGTGGCGGATAGTGGCTGTGTGTCGTTGAGCAATTCTCGTATTCGCATATGGCAGAAAAGGATGCAAAGCTCATGTAGAGAAAGCTCGAGGCCGACGTTGAACTCTTCGTCGAGCCAACAACTAATGCTCTCGCGGTGGACTCGTTCCCGAGTTCGACCCCGGCGAAAAAGTTTCCTTCCGCCGGACGCGCCCTTATCGATCTCGTGGTTCGCCGCAGACTCTACGCCGAGAGATCCTCTTTCTTTCTTCTTCTTCTAGCTTCTTCCCAATTCCCTTTATTTTTGTCACGTCCATTGCGTCCCGAATAAAATATTTTTCAAATATTTATCGATCTCGATTTTCTTTAATTGAACAAAAAATTCGCGATATTTCTTCCAGTTTTTTTTTCGTCTATTTCATCGTCGCCTCAATAATAATCTCATTCTATGTCTAAATTTCAACTAGTCAGACTCAACGACAAGCTTTTTCGCCTCCACCGACGATTTGTGGCGATAAAAAACACTCCGCGAAGAAAAAAGAGGCGCGGAACTCTTTTTGCCAAAGTGTAAAGCCATCGAATGTATTTGCCTTTCTCAAACAGAGAAAACGAGACTTATGTTAGAGGATCAGTGTTACGATTCTATAGTACAGTTCGTCCGTGAGTCACGGTCCAATAGTCGTCGACTACGTGCCAGAAATTCCATAGCAGCCCGAACAATCGTGACGTATGATATTCACTCGTGAGAGATTTTTGAAAGGCCGAAAAAAAATCCACTTTCTCGCATTTTGAATTTTTAGTTGAAATCATGAGTTCGAAAAAATGTTGCTGCAAACAAATGCATTGAGAAAAATGTACACATGCCGGGCGAAATCCTTCGGACTTTGTTGCGTCGAGAAATAAATTGTCCTGTGAACTTTTGCGACACTGACCGGTAGGGCGAACATTTTTGTTGATACATGCGCGGCATTTTTGTTTAGAAAAACTTGGCATGACGGATCTCCGATCTGACCACGAAACTTTGTGCTGAAACACGAAAGAAATAATTTTTCTTGGTTTCTCGTGTTGTCACACGATTCATCGATGAAAAATGAGTTTTCCGTAAGTGTCATATCGGAAAACGCTTATCACGATATGCCACGAATGTATCGACCGAAAAATGGCCTCTTGCGCCTTTGGCGACTCGGGAAACACTCAATTTTGAATAATATCAGTTACTAGAATCGTCGAAGCCGCGAGGAAGTCACAGGTCAGGAGCAAAGTTTCCATAGAAATCAAAACGCTACGGTGTTTTTTTTTTTAATTTCTCAAAGTTTGACCAAAATATTTTCGATGATCAACGAGAATGGAATTTCTTGTAGCGATACAGAATTTTCCCTCGGCCCTGTTTAATTCAAAAAAACGTTCGCAGCCAAAGAAAGGCGGAAGGAACGATGAGTGTGGATGAAAAAAAAAGAATGAAATCGAAAGCGCGAGTAAAGCCGAAAATTTGAATCCCACGGGCACGGCAAAGGAAGCAGGAGGAAAAAAGTGAGAGACAAAAATAGTAGATTGTACAGTGTAGGGATGAGACCATCCAAAGACCCGTATCAATCATTTTGATTCATGCGGGGATAGAGTATAGGTTTTCTCGTCCTTGATCCGCAGATTATCCGTCGGCGAATATCCATGTCGTTCTCTCTCCTCGAATAGCGAGTTTCTTCTCTCCTTTTCCTCGCAAGAAATACTTCTCGTCATCCAAAGGCTTAACTGCAGAGTCATGTGAAAGTCTGTACACGGTACACCGGCCGTTACTCTGTACAGGAAGAAAAAAGTTTCTAATTGAGTTCCCATCAGAGATTTTTTCTTCGAGCTTCGAGAATGTCCAGAACATTTCCGTCCATGGGAAAACTGCACTCACGAAGGTTTTTCCTTGTTTCTCGTCATTTTCTTCGTCCTCTAACGACCCGGGGAAGACGATTAATAAACCGAAGTAAGGTCCACATTTTTTTTCACTCCAATTGGACGAAAAGTTCTGGAATTCTGTACTTTTGAAAATTTCATACGATCGAAAATTGCGGAGCCTCTTTCGACAGATTTTTGGATCCCAGCTTACCAAAGCTGGGATCGTTGTAAATGGATAAGAAATCCACGCGTCGAGCATGAACCAATCGAGAATAGGAAATTGGCTTTTCCTGTTCCATAGCCAAAACATTTCACGTTCGTTCGTACGGAGGAGTAAAATAAAATGAGAGGCAGAGAGTAAAATATAGGATTAGGAGACGTTTTCTTTCGGAGGGCAAAAAATCATGCAATACTTTTTCAAGCTGGTTCTTGTATCTCCCAACAGAAATAACGAAAATGGTGCAACTCGTATCACGTATCTTGCATGAACTATAGATCGCGACATTAAAATTCATGAGCATAAGAGATACGAAAACAGTGTTCCGCAGTAGTTGGTAATATTGGCTGGTTCGGGTGCATTTTGCATGGCACCTTGAAAACTCTTATAAACTTTATAAGACCCAGAGCTTACAGCACCGAGGGTAAATGTTTTTACAGGTGTAGATCTCATCAGAATTATTTACAACACTTTCACTTTATAAATTCTCAAAAAAATTTCCTTTTTCGACAAAAAATACAATGACGAATTTTCGTTTCGCAGACCGACTACAATCGACACTTGGAAAATCTTCTGGAGCGCGTCGAGAGTCTCCTCACCGAATACCTTAAGCGGAGATTGAACGACGATGGCCTCAAACAAATCGTCGAGTATCACAGTTGGCTGGAAAGAGTCCAGAATCTTTCGCATGGTTAGTCCCACGAGGAGCACACAAATTTTACTGAAAAAAATTAATACGCGATTCAAGTTTATCACCATCATTAAGGGTTTCACCGATAAACAAAAAGTTCTGCATGTTTTTTTAACATTTTCCCAAAAAACAAGATCGAAACATTGTTGTCGACGAACTTTTTATAAATTATTATTTACCATCGTAAATCATCCACAGAGGAAAATGACAAAGTCACCATGGCGGCTGAGACTGAACTTTTCCTTCGGCGTACTAAAGAATTGTGGAAGCTTGTCACGGCAATGAAGAATTTACCAGATCTACCAGATTCCGAGTTAATCTCGATCGATGAACACTTGAAAAAATTGGCCAATAACGTCAAAGAGGACAAGTGCTTGAATGCAGGTGGAAAGTTCGAATGGGTCGATAGCATCCTCGTAAAGGTAATTTTTCTTTTTATTTTTTTTCCCTCCCTATAGCCAACTTTCGTGCAATTCCCTCCAGTTCCCTCATGTCTCTCCGGGCTCGATAACAAAAATTGAAAAATTTTCAAAATGGATGTTTTTCTTGGTGTTTTCATTACAATTTTTTTCCCTGATCCTTAGATCCTTCGAATTCCTATCCTTTTTTGAGGTCGACCACTTTATCGACGAAAAAAAAAAAACCATGAAAATTGTCAGTGGAGTTGCGAGACGTTCTCGTCATTTCATCTGGCTGGTGATAACATTTGGACTCGATTACGAGCGTATAAATTTTGCAGTGTCTTCAGGAAGGCTCTTGGCTCCTCTTGGACCAAGTTAATTTATGCAGTCCTGCAGTATTGGACAGACTGAACGGGCTCTTAGAGCCCGGCGGTGTCCTCACTATCGGGGAACGTGGTGTTGCCAACGACGGTAATATCTTAACTATTAAGCCACACAAAAACTTTCGGCTTTTCCTAACGATGGATCCGCGCTACGGCGAGATTTCTAGGTAAGTTTAACTTTTCTTTAAAAGAAACAAAAATGAAACAGCTTATGAGACGCTCGATTTTTAGCTTTTTGTATTTTTTACGAGTACACACTGTTTTTTTCTCCATTTTTTCCGCCGGATTTTCGCGCCTAGAACGTGAACATTTTCTTTTCGAATTTTCTACCTGCTTGACCTTGAACTAACAAAAAAAAAAAAAAAATCCTTAAATCTCACTTCAAACTTTTCATCAAAAATCGAATAAAAAATATTACTCTAAAAACATTCCAAGCCACTTAGAAAATAAAAATATAAATATTACAATTTCCTACAACAGAGCAATGCGGAACAGAGGGGTGGAAATTTTCATGCTGGGTCACAAGGAGAATTGCAAGAATGACATTCTCGACCTAAAGTCTCTGCTGGATAATCTCGGTCTCAAGAGACCAAATCAGCAGGAAGCTTTGCTGGAGATACACGATAAAATATCGTCAGGAGATGTGACATCGGAAAGTCTGAGTGTCGTACATCTCCTGCATTCGGCATTTTTAATAAATCAACAAATATCTCGTGGTTTTTCACCTACCGAGGCATTCAGAATTTCCTGTATCGACGTTTACGTTAAGTCGCGTTGTATCCAACAACCTTTTGCCAAGGAGCGTCTAAAGTCACTCATCGAAGAGACGATCAATCGTCACGAGGTCGGTACCTGTTCCAAAAGTTTCTTCGATCTCGCTGCAGTGACTCCGAAAATTCGAGACTTGCAGGACAATTCGAGGCTCACGATTCTCAGACAGCAAGGATTTCTCCTCGACGCAGCGCTACGAATTCGTGAGTCAGCAACAGAGAAATATGGCACGAACGAGAATCTTTATCCAACGACCATGTCCATCAACGAATTTTTATCAATTTCGAAAATCCGAGGCCCGGAGAATGATTTCCACCTGGTAAAAATATTGCCTTATCTATTATTGAATTTCTACGAAAATTCGTCCTTGAACGATGTCGACATGAGGAAACGCTGGATCGAAAAAATGATGTCACAAAATTCCGACGAAATTTCGACGAGCATCAAAAAAACAAACGAATTGTTAGCTCGAGAAATTGCTCAGTCGGAAAACGAATTCGGGCTCGAGAACTTACCTTGGGATGCTACAAACTTGCCGAATATCGTAGACAACGTTAACAATGTCAACAAAGCCAATCGCTTGGCTCTAATTTTGTACTTGATCGCTATGAATATTCATTACGCAAATATACTCGACGATACGTCGCTGGACAAGAACGAGAAAATCATTTCCCTCCTGCAGTATTCCAGCTCCGTCTACCACGGTGAGTACCAGAAACGAGTTCAAAAGAACGAAATTATTCCCAATTATTTATAAAAATCTATACATTCCATGAAATGCCCGCTTGAGTTATTTTTCTTATCGTCAAACGCATAATTGGGCTCCGAACGCACCCCACGATTTCCTTAATCATAAAACTGGCCCCACGCTGATAAAGAGACTTTCTCGTACATGATTTTCTTCATTTTTTAACAAGGAAGAGAATGACATAGGAAAAATCCGATTTTATGAAAATTCAGTTCATGAAAAACTGATTCGAAGACTGAAAAGCGCGATAAAAATCAGCGGAAAGCTCATTTTTTTAGTCATGAATCGCTGGATCAATAGTCGACTTCCCGAACCTCGAGCAATCGTTAATTTTTCTTACTTTTTCAGGAAAACTAACGTCGCACTTGAAGAATCAGCCATTGATCACGAATTTCGTGATTTTCATTGCGCAGTTGAATCGCTGCGTGAGCTTGATATTCCGGGATAACTCGACGATGGTCAACGTCGAGGAATACTTGAAGTTCCGTCAAAATTTCGCTTGGCTGGAGAGATTCTATGCATTGGGAAAATTGCCACTCGTCGATAAAACGGAGCAGACTTCAAACATTTATGGCAATCTCGACGAAACGATCCTCGTGCTCAGAGTCCACTACAAGTGGCTCGTTAAATTCGTTAAAACTTTATTCGCGTTCGGCGAAAAATTCAATTTGAGCATCGAGTCTAAAACCGAGATGGAACGATTGGCTGTGATGATCGAAAGCATTGACGAAAGTGTCAAATCCGTTGATGATCCTTTCAGAAAAACAGCCAAGCGTTTGAAAAAATATCTCGACCTGCCGCTTCCGTTTTCTTCAGAAATTGGGCCGACCGTTTATTCTCAGGTTAAAAAATTGTCCAACGAATTGAGACTCTGCGCTGTAGATCGAGGCGACAGTAGTTTGAAGTCCGACTTGAAAATAATTCTCCTGCAAAACGAAAAGGCGACAAAAATGCGTGCCGAATTGATAAACATTTGGAAAAATTTTCACAAAAATCGAGATTCCGAGGAAAAAGTTTTGCAAAGTGTGCACGACATCGAAGACTTTTTTAATCGTTTGAATTTGGGACTACGAACTCCCATCGAAATTTCTGAGGCTCTTACACAAATCCAAGCGTGTCGCGAACGAGACATCATCGATTTGTCGGCCAAAGTTCAACTCTGGCCGATCTACGAGTACATATTTTCCTTGCTCGCGAATAATCTGCACAGGAGAATATCTGAGGATCGAGAGATCGAAGCGAGCGATCGTGCTTTGGAAGAATTGTCCAAAATTCCGAGTTTGCCGATCAACCTCGTCGCGCTTTTGGGAGCAATTGTTCTCGAAGAGAACGGATCCAAAGAACGAAATCGTATGAAGCACGAACTGTTTCCTCGTCTTGATCGTTTCGTCAGAAGCTCCTGCGCCTTCAACGATTCGAAAAATGTGCTCCGATGGCAAGGAATCAGTGAATTCGACATAGAAAAATCGATAATGAACTCGGAGACTTGTAAGACCGTCGATCCGGTCGATTCTCCGATCCTCGTGAACTTGGTATCGGAATTAATAATCAACAAGTGCAAAACGGTCCATGAAAAGTCAATTCTCGCAACGGCTCGTCTAGGGACATATAAATCACGAATGAGACAATTAAAGGGGTTGAACGAGGTGTTATGGCGTAACAGCGTGGCTCTAAATTCCCCGGATTACGACAGAGCTCGAAACGATCGTTTGACATTGCTCTCTTATCTCAAAGTTTTCCTCGATGCAGAGGCGAAAATGGCGAGTGAACGTGATGTCGGTCTCGTTGTAGAAGCGGAAGTGACGAAGCAGAAGAATGAGCGCGGAATCGAACTGGAGGAAAAGTTGAAGAGAGATTACGTCGAGCCACTGAACGAGTTGAAGAGAAAAACTCAAGAGATTTCGGACTCGTCAGAGGCGCGAGATAACGAGCAGCTCGAGAGAGCCAAGGCGTGGATAATTCTTGGCTATCTGCAAGTATTTTTGTTCGGGAACCTTGGCTACATTGATCCGATTCATAAAATCAGTCTGAAGCTTCGTTACATCGAGGAAGATATCGAAGATTGTAGGAAGGCGATTTATGTGGCGAATCTCAATGCGAGAATCCGCGGCGATTTCTTCCCTAGTAATAATACGTCAAGGCGTACGATTGCGACGAGAGAATCTCTCGCCTCGCTGGAGAGCGAGAGGAACGAGCTCAAAGCTTGCAAAGCCGTCCGGCCATCGAGTATGGAATTCGTGGCTTTGGCCAAAGAGACTCACAACTTCCGAAGCAGCCTCGGGTCCTGGCAAGCGATTACAAAGATAATGAGCAAATTATCGAATTCTAGTGAACAATTGAATTCACAAGATGCTCTTAACTCTGAGGTTCTCTCAGCCGCCAGAGATGGAATCCAGGAGGCCGAACTATGGCAAGAATCCTTGCAAAGCTTTTCTGAAAACTTGGACAACAAATATTCGTCCGGATATCCGGATATCGTGATTCCTATATTGACGGCAGTGGCGCAAATTAGACACGGCGTGCGAAGTCTCAGTGACCGAGTTAAAAGATTGATCAACGTCAAAATAACGTTCAGCGAGGATTGCAAAGCCGTGGAGAATCTGATGCACAATCTCGTGCGTTTTCCAACCATTGGTAACGGCCAGAACGACCTTCGCAGTCTCGTAGACACTTGCACGTCTCCGGAGACTCGTGAGATAATAAACAAAAGCGTAAAGAACGAAAACAACGATCCATTCGTCTCGCTGGGTGAGCAATTCCGCATGGTAAAAGTAGGGCTCTTCGAGCTCTACAACCGCATAAGTCTCGAGGGTGAACTCGACATTACCTTGTGGAACGAGCTCAACCTTCTCCTGCAGCAAATCGTCTTGATCTGGCAGAGACAACGGGAGGAGAATGAGAAACTTACCGCCGCTGAGGACAGTCTCTACGTCAACAAAGCGAAACAACTCGGCGAGCGTCCGAACGAAGAGGAAGAAATAGCACGAGAGCTTCGTTCCCTCTTCCCGACGTCGAGGGACGAGGATTTCATGGATATCGAGGAAATGCATTCAGCGACGTTGGAACGGGTGGAAACTAATGGAAACGACGTGCCTGAGGCTGGACGGTACGCTGGCCTTATTACCGACCACGATGTCAACCAAGTTCACGTCATTCATTCCCGCATCGTAAACCATTTCGTCAGAGCTACTTGGCTGAGGAATCGCGTCGACAAAAACGAGAGAAATTACGTCGAGCCGTTGATTCAGCGTTACAATACGTTTTCCCTCATGCTGGAAAATTTATTACCCGCGATGGATTATCGCTTGAACACGAAACTCTACACGAGTTTGAATTTTTTGACGAGCATCACGCTGCGCACGAGCGAAGGCAATTCCGACAACCCGCGAGACACTCTGACGGAGAACGGATCAATCGTCCAAGGCGGGAGTTACGATTATTACAAAAGTAGCAACGTCGAGGAGGCCAAACAGTGCTTATCACTTTTGGAGATAATAATCGATCGCGTGGACGGTTTTCTAAAACAATGGCCAGACCATCCGACTCTCAGGTCCATCAGATCGATAATTCAGAGGACTTATGGCTTCTCGATCACTTCACCGATCGCCAGATTCTTGACGGGCCTCGAATTGCTGCTGGTCAAGATGAAGGAATGGGAAGAAAATGCCCACAGCGGTGTCAGCCTCTCAGAACTTTCCTTGACGCTCACCCAACAAATAATATCTTGGCGGAGACTCGAGTTGGCTTGCTGGAAAGATTGTTTGAATTCTGCCCACGAGAGACTTTCCTCGAGTGCTTCCAAATGGTGGTTTTTCCTGTACGCCTTGACAGAATCTTACGTAACGAATTCGTGCCTACAAGTCCAAGTTCCAACCGCCGAGGAGAGTGTCGAAGCTCCTAAATCGGACGAGCCCATCACGTCGAAAAAACTTACCGAATTGCTCGAGGCGTTCATCAGCGGCTCGTCGCTCGTGGAGTTCCAGCCGCGGCTCGATCTCCTCATAACTTTCCACTGCCATGCCTACCACATGCAACAATCTCCCGAACGCGATCAACTCCTCGCCATATTCTGGAACGTCCACAGTTACTACAAACAGTTCAGCTCGGACGTTGATCGGAAAATCAAGTCCATCAAGACACCGATCGAAAAGAAACTTCGTGACTTCGTGAAAATCGCCCGCTGGAACGACATTAATTATTGGTCAGTGAAGGAGACAGTCGAGAAGACGCACCGAACGCTCCACAAATTTATTCGTGAGTACGAGGCTGGTCTCGGAATTAGCGTAGCCACCTGTTTGCTCATCAAGCCTTCGACTTACGCGTCGGAGAACGACAAGGGCGAATGGGACAGATCGAAAGATCGTGATTACTCGATCGATCCACGAGACTTCGTCTATCCCGGCAAGGAAATCGTTTTCCCCCCCACCACCGAAGTTACGAAGGAACTTTGTGGAGCAAACAATCTGATTGGACGGTTGGACAACTTGTTGAGCAAAGCGAAACGTCTGAGCAAAGAAACCATCTTGATGTCTTCGTACCCAAGCCTAAGAGCGAGACTCGAGGAGTTCATGGAAGACACGATATCCCACGCGGTCCATTTGAAGAGCTTGGACATCGATCATACACTCCCAAAACCGAAGCAAAAGGCACACGCTAAGAGTATTCTCCAGCAGAAGAAAATGGCGCTTTCCGATTACTTGAAAACAATGTCGCACATTGGCGTGTCCTACAGAACGGGAGTCCTCGCCTGGAAGAATCGACAAAACCAAGTGATCGACCTCACAGTGCCTCCTGTCGATATATACGCCTCTCTCGAACGTTTGGAACACGGCAAAGCCGATAAACAACTCTTGGCACAGTGGGAAGGCTGTGAAAATTATTATTACAAATCGCAGGTACAATTGAACGCGCTCAACGTTGCATTTACCAAAATGCAGTCCGACCTTGGCATGGCAAACATGGAAAGATGTTCCGGATGTTCCAACCACATTATGCTCATGGCACATCGACAAAAACGATTGATTGCCGAGTCGGTCAACTATTACGTTTCGCTCAGAACTCAAGTCAGCAGTCTGACGAACATCGGCTCCCCAGTTCCTGCTGCGGATGATCGTGAATGGTACGAGTGTGCCCAAAACCTTAAGAAACTCATCGTCACCCTGAGGAGCAGTTTGGAGCAGCTGAAGCTTTATCTGCAAGCTTGTCCAGCCGATCCGGGCCTGGACGCTGGCACCGAAGCTTTGACCTTGGAACCGAGCACTTTGGCAATAGTGAACGCGACGAGAAACGATCCTGTTTGGGAATCTGCCAATTCCCTCCTGCAACGTTCTCTCATTTCGTTGAATTCGCTCGCTGTCTCTCTTGGAAAATTGTTCCACATCGGAGTGACAATTCTGACTCCTGTCCATTACCGATTTCTCAACGAGGGCAACAAAACTTTGATGCAGATTAAAACTCACGTTCGGGATCTCGCCAATTCCTTCTCCAACGAGGCGGATAAGTCTCATCCGATTATCGAAAATATCGAATTTTTGGAGTCGAAAGTGGGCGAGTGGATGGAACGGTTCCTGCTGATCGACACGTCAGAAAATATGCTTGACGACGTAGGCAGCAGTAACGGGGACACAGACAGCGAATATATTTCGGAGCTCGAAGTTTTAATTCGCACCGTGTTACTGTCCATTCAGCAAAAATACAAAGAAATGACGTTTGACAACGAGATGGGCGTTGCGGAAGTCAGCGCCCAGGATAATATAACGGAAGACATGGATAATGGGGCGGTGAACGTGGAGGAAACTGGTGGAGATACAGCTGAGGCGGAGGACACCCTGGAAGAAAATAGCCTGCGCGAAAAGTTGATAGAATCTCTGGAAAAAGATATGGGCGATCTGCGGTTGAGCGAAGTGAATCGGTGTCTCGTAAATATTTTGAAAATAACGATCAACGTCGACCCGGCATCGTCTGCCAAGCGCAAAGCTCTACTAGCTCGTTGTGTGCCACTTCTCAAGCAATATTTGCTCTTTTCCCAATTTTATCTGAACGAGCAAGTCGGAGCTTTTCGCTCGACGTGCAAACTTTTGAGTCTGCAGTTGAGCGTTTTTCTCGATTTAGCTACGAATGGTTTTTGTCTACCAAAAGATTTGGATCTCGAGGAAGGTGACGGGGAAGAGACTAAAGAAGGAAAAACACAGAATGGCGTGGGCTTGGGCGACGGAGAAGGAGAAAAGGATGTTTCCGACAGAATTGAGAATGAGGATCAATTGGACGACGCACGACCGGCGGATCAAGAGAGAGACAAACCGGAGGACAAGGATTGCAAGGAGGAAGAAAATGGTATTGATATGTCGGAGGACTTTGATGGCAAAATGCAGGATATTGAGAAAAATATGGACGACGAAAACGAGGGTAAGAGCGATGATAAGAACGAGGAGGAGGATTTGGACAAGCAGATGGGCGAGACGGAGCAAGGCGCTGATGCGCTTGATGAGGAGATTTGGGGCGACGACAAAGAAGAATCCTCGAACGAGAACGAGAACGAAAACGACGACGACGATCTGGGCAAAGGCGAAGAAATCGGTGAGAAAGAAATGACCGCTAAGGATGAGAGTAAGAAGAAAAACGAGGAGAATGAGAGGAGCGAAGATGGGGATAGGAAAGAGGAGGAGAAGCAAGAAATCAACGAGATGAACGAGCCGGAAGTAAACGACGATCAAATCGATCCTTATCACGGAAACCAACAACCACCGCCTGAACCAGAACCGATGGATCTTCCGGATGACATGAATTTGGACGGAGAAGAAGGCGAGGACAAGCAGCAAGTTGACGAAGAGAATCCCTTCGATATCGACGAGATGAAAGATTGTATGCCGCCGCCGGAAAAAGAAGAAACGCCCGAAGACGAAGAGGGTAAAGGTGAAGAAGAAAAAGAGAAGGAACCGCTGGAGGATTCGAGCGACGACGAAGACGATAACGCAGTGGAAGGTGGAAACATGAGATCGACGAACGAGGATGTTCCGGAGGACGAACAACCGGAAACCGAGCCCGAGAACGATCCAAAGACCCAGGGACCAGAGAAAAAGGAGGAAGAGTCGCCGGAGGAGGAGAACGGGGAAAAACCTGAAGATGGAGTCGAAGAAAAAGCAGCAGCCAGTGTCGAGGATCCCAGCAAAGAGCTGGACGCGAGTGAGCAGCCAGAAACGAACAAGGATGGCACACGAGACAGAACAGCTGACCAGCCAAACATGGACGATCTGCAAGACGAATCAACCGCCGAGAATAACGAGGACGACGCGAACAACCGAGGAACCGGAAACGCGCAATCGGAGCAGCAGCAAACCGGTCATTCCGGAGATTCGATGCAAAATATAGCGCCGGTCCAGCACCGAGAAAACGAGAGGCAGCAAATTGAAAAACGGAAAAATCCCGGAGAGAGCGATGAGAACCGTTCCCTCGTGGACCAAGTCCAACCCGATAAGAAGAAGTTGAAGATGATACATTCGAGGAAAGAAACGATCGAAGAAAACGTCGAGGAAGAAGGAGTTGATCTGGATGACGAAACGAATGAGGTGGACATGTGTCAGCACGTCAAAAGCTCAGAGAAACACGACGATCAAGCAATGGACGCAGCCACCAAGGAGCAGATGAGGCAGCAAGCCGTTAACAAAGATACCGATGAAGAGGCGAGGGAGGATAACGAATGTATGGAAATTGATATGAACGTTGACGATGAGGAAGATTCCAAGGACGAGCAAGACGTAGCAGCAGAAAAGTCTTCGGAAGTGACGCCCGGAGGAGAAAAAGACAAGGAGAGAAGGAAAAACGATACGAAAGGTAATTCGGATGACCCGCAGTTGGAAAGTGTCGTTAAGGTCGAAGGCGACGTCGCCCCGACCACAAGAGTCGACAGAGGAGCTGAATCTGCTTTCTTTACTAACATTCTCGACCCAAATGTTGTTCCTTCCGGCCAAGTCTCCAGCAAACGACGTATGGAAGTAGAAAATATGCTGAGCAAGTGGACCTACGTGCCTTCGACCGAAGAAGCACTCGCAGCTTGGAACTGTTTGAACAGCGTAGTCGAAGCTCCGGCGAGAGATTTGGCCGAGAAATTGCGTCTCGTTTTGGAACCAACGCAAGCTACGAGACTCAAAGGCGATTATAGAACTGGGCGGCGAATCAACATGAGAAAAATCATTCCATACATTGCCAGTCAATTCAGAAAGGACAAAATCTGGCTGAGGCGGACCAAACCTTCCAAAAGAGACTATCAGATCGTTTTAGCTCTTGACGACAGTAGCAGCATGGCCGACAACCACTCAAAAGAATTGGCTTTCGAATCCATGTCGCTTATAAGCAAAGCCATGGGATATCTCGAAGTTGGAGAACTGAGCGTCATCAGTTTCGGAGAAACTGCGACGGTTCTCCATCCTCTCGGCCAGCCATTCACAGAAAACAGTGGTTCCAGGTAAATAAATTGTCACGTCCTCTCAAAAAATTCACCTCTCATCCCCTCCTCAATTTTTTTTGCGTGATTATCGAGATTAATGGTTTTATAAAAATACGATCATTTTCTCCTCACGTGCTCATCGTCTCTGGACTAAAATTCAATCATTTTTAATGAAATTCATGGAATTTTGGTAGATTAATCCAGGAAATGAGATTCGACCAGAAGAAAACTAAAGTTGGCCAATTGGTTGACTTTACCGTCGACATGTTCGAGAGTCAAAAAAGCTCCAGTGACAATGCTAAATTGTTAGTCGTATTGTCCGATGGGAGAGGAGTTTTTTCCGAGGGGTTGGACCAGGTCAATAGTGCTGTGAGGCGAGCCAGATTAGCTGATATATTCCTCGTATTTATCATCGTCGACAATCCTTTGAATAAGGTAAAATACAATTTTACCACATACATGTTGAATTTTTTTTTTTTCCCCTAGCTTTTTTAAATTTCTACGAATTCGCTTGCAGAAATGTTTGTTTAAATTTTCTACAGCCTTTTTAAGAAAACTTATTACGTAAATTAAAAATCTCCATCAATTAATTGAATCGTTTAATAATACATTGAAAAATATTACGTTAAGTGATTAATTTCCATTGAAATTGGCAGAATACCGAAATTTTCAATTTTTATCTCCATTCTCAATTTTTGAGCTATACCTGCCCGACATCTCGAAGGAATAAAGTGGTCTTGAATTAATAAAAGATTTACTTTTGTCACAGGATTCGATATTGGACATTCGTATGCCCGTTTTCGAGGCGGGAAAGCTGCTTGGAATAAAATCATACATGGACAGTTTTCCGTTCCCATTTTACATGATACTCAAAGACATCAACGCTTTGCCCGGTGTTTTGAGTGATGCCTTGCGACAATGGTTCGAAGTCGTTGGAAAAATCGATACTTAACTTCGTTCGATGCATTCTCATGATATAAAATGTAAATACGATTTTTTTGAATCAATAAAGAAAATTTAAAGGGTCATACGTAGTGCAAGGCCAAACGAGGCGTTTTTTTACGATGTTGTTCTCAGAAGGGATTTTATTTGGAAAAATCATTTTTTCAACTTACATGCTGCTCCATTAGAGAGAACACTATTTTGAAAAAAAAGGTGAAATTCTTTTCTCGATACGTGGAGCTTTTTGGGAGTAAAATTTTTTATTTCGTTTCATACAAATGTTATAGAAATTCTCTGTTCGTTTCTGCTGCTGACTACGCGATGTCAGCGACTTGAGTGGCCAAGTGACTAACAACCAAATCGTCCAAGTTTCTAACCTGTTTCCTACTCCCCGATTCTCCATCTGTTTAGTTCGTTGGTTATGTTTCTATGGTCATAACCTCTAAATCGAAAGACGTAACATCGCGAAAACGAGTTTTAGTTATAAATGAAGATTAATAGTGTCAATAAGATTTAAGGAAAAATGAACGCGCTGGCAAGAACATTTCGGTACGTGCCGAGCCTCGTTAACAGTATGACATCCATAAACGGAGGTATTATTTCAAGAACAGCAGCATTCAAGAGCGATTTAAAGATCAAATGGGTAAGACCACCGAAAATCGAGTCGACGATGCCGGAAAAAAGCGGAGACGGTGGTCTGGAGATCAACATAAAACCTCAGGATTGCGCTAATCGTTTTGATCAATCGAAGGAGTTGCAGGAGTAAGGAAATTTACGAAACTTCCGAAACATAACCTAAAATTTTCGGGCTGTAATTTTGTCGACAGTCTTACAAAGTATATTTCTGTTTGTAACACTCGACTGTTTAATTTCACTCGTGCAATACTTTTTTCAGTGCCAATGACCTTGTCAAAAGAATGTTCACTCTAGAATTCATGCCAGGTAGAGAAACACGTAACAAGAAACGTGAATTGATACTCCAAAGTGTTCAGCGGCACAAAGCAGATCGTGGGTCCATGGAAGCCAGATGTGCGTTTATTTCGACGAATTACACGTCCGTAGAGTTTGCTCCAATATTTTTGTCAATTATCGTTCTATCTTCACGTTTTATTTACAGTGGCAGCCATGACCGCTGAAATCACGCATTTACAAGATTACCTGGCAGTTAGATCGCACGACAAACAAACCAAGTTTTTCCTCAAGGAACTCATTGAGAAGAGGAAAAAATTTTTGGGCAAATTACGCAGATGGGACTACAAGCGTTTTGAATGGGTGTTGGAAAAGCTCAACCTCGTTTACAAGCCTAACCCAGAGTTCGTATAAAAATTCGACATCCATGGAATGAGTAGAGGGAAAAATTCATCCACGGCCTTTCAATATTTTTTGCTTATTTGAATAAAAATGTTGGGCTCGTTGTTAGACACAGTGCAATTTTTCAGGCAATTTAACTCTGAAAAGGCTTATGCTAATTATTTTCCAGCTTGCACTTCAAAACAACGAGGAAACGATCAATGAGACAGCTGACAAAGAGCTTCTGCTCAAGTCTAAAACGTAAGAGAATGCATGAGTACAGACTAAAATTGAAGAGTGAAGAGGGCAGTTTCTTGGTCGAAAAAGCAGAGAAGCTGGCGTTCATTAGACAGGAGGAAATAGCTTGTGGACGAGAACCTACTGTTACTGAAGAAGAAATTGCAGCAGCAAAGAGAGTGGCGGAGGAACATGAAAAAAAATCGGATTCATCGAAAGCCACCCAATAAGCAGCTCCAGAAAGATTCAGTTGCATATTTTTAACCGTTATAGAAGGAAAGGATTGAAAAATTGTTACTCCTGGAGTAAAATAAAACTAATTGAATAAAATCATACAGTATTATTTTTAATATTTATTAAACAATCCGCCAATGTGCGAAATTTATCGTTTTTATAAAGGAAAAAGTTAGAAGAGGAAAAATGGCAACGGAGTGGAGAATCTTGACATAAACGCTGTTTTATTGACTTCTAATTAACATGTAATTATTTACACGTCCCGTGACATGAACGTGAGATAGATGTTTAAATTTTCTAGATGGTGGAATCTCGATTAGAAGTTGTGTCAATCTCAGTCGATTTGATTTTACCAAAAAGCGAATTGTACAATTCATTTTTAGCGAGATCGGACCAATTGTCGTTGACTTTAATGGGAGGCATGAAGTTTACTAATTTGGAATGAACATCGTAACGTAAGCGACGTCCTTTGGTCGCTCTGGTGTCGATTTTCCTCTTCATTTTACTCCTCATATTCTGCAGAGCTATCCACTGTTTGCTCAGTTGAACAGGATCCGTGACATCCGACGATTTGTACTCAATCAATTCACGCAAAAGTTGATGATAGAAATCGTCGTCGTCGTAGATCTCGGAATCATGTTCCTGCACTCTTCTTCCGTCTTCCTCTTGCGATAATTCTTCTTTGCCCAGGATATCGTATTCAGATCTTTTCAGCTGTGTCCTCTTTATCAGTTTCGCTTTGTCACCGAGTACGAAGTCGATTTGTTGGACTACAGACTGACTGGAACCTTTGCTCACATTTCCTGTCGCCACGCGAGTTTTGTCATTCCATTTCTGAATCACAGAATTTCTGTAATTCCGATAAACTCTATGATTTTCGTGCAATATTTTTTCGTAATCGCTGAGACTCCGTTTCTTCTTTTTCCGCTGTGGTGCAGATTCGCTCGGCTCTTCTTCTTCATCCGTAGAATCTTCTCCTCTTTCATCTACTTTGGTTATTTCGTCGTCAGTTTCGGAAGGGATTTCTTCATCCATGTCCTCTGCTTCAGTCATTTCATTCGCTTTTCTCTTTCCCCCGAAATTTAAACTTATAGTTTCTGGATAGTTGGCTAGGAGGCTTTTTTGCAGTTCCAACAAGTTTTCCAGCAGCTGGTTCAGTTTTTTTGTTCCGGCGCTGACATCTTTCTTGAAGCGGTCGTTAACTTTAAATTGCGCGTGGACTTCTGGCTGCGGCATCTTATTACTCGTAATCAAACATTTTTGCAGCTTTATCCTCATCTCCAGCAGATTCTCCCAAATCTTTAGCTGCTCCCTAACACAGTTCCCTTTGGCTACTTCTGTCCGGACGTTCGTCGGTGTTATTTCCTTGAAATTCGATTCCCTTCCTTGATCGCGACGCAATGGATTATCTTCGTCAATTTCTGAATCTTCAGCCACATCAGATTCAGATTCTTCACTGCCGCAGCTCATGTCTTCGTCTTCCTCTTGTTCTGATGCGTCATCTTTGCTATTTTCTTCTGTGGAAGTCTCAGAATCAGAATTTTCAGTTTCACCCGGGGAGCCTTCGTTTTCTGACTCGCAAACGTCCTTTCGCGATATCTTTTTCCCTTTGTATCTAGAGCCGAAAGGTAGATTTCGATTTACACTCGATTGACAAATTATTTTGATAATCTAAAGAATTCTGATCTAACCTGATATCAAGTTGGTCTAAGAGATCAACGTTTCGCTTTCTGAACGTCGAAACTCCAGCATCTTCCTCGGATTCGGTCTCGTCGTAATGTTCAACGACTTTGGCCTTTGTTTCTTCGCTCTCATCGTCGGAGCCGAAAACCGTGGGTGCCGCGGTTACTAAACTGCTTATTTTCTCCGCCAATGTAGACTTTTTTTGTCTCAGCGGCATTTTTGTCACTTAAATGTTAACACGAATTTCTATATCACGAAAACAACATCGGAACACGTGTGTACACTGTACATAAATATAACCTATTTAATACGGTAAACGGTGCTGCCAAAGCGAAAGCAAACTATCGTGTTCGTACTTCGTGACGAACGCTAGCGCCAGATCGTAACTGATGTCGGATCTTCGTAGCAAAATGGCGGTCATTTTAAATCAATGCTGTCTGGCTGGTTCGAGGCTGGGAGTTCATCATTATGCCAGGTGGAGATATCAATATGCGGCACGCTCATGAACCGTGCGTTCAAGTACAGTTGACATAGGTACAAATAGCAATTGCTGACGTGTAGGCCGAAGCTGCTCTGCTACGACAGGCTACAATGATGAACTAGCAACTGGCTGTAACTGGAATGGTCGTTGATCGTGGACAATCACGTTGGTACATGTCGGCACCTAACGACGGATCTGCGAACCCTGGGCCTGAAATCATTCGCCCAACACTGTACCGGGCATTGACCAACTATTCCACCTCATTTCTTGTCAGCCTGTCGTTCTACTGCGTCGTACTCCAACCTCTGGAGAACAATACGAGGAACACATTATCTTAGTAAGTAGAACGTTTCTGTTCGAAGCGTCGGGGACATGAGTTGCGCTTATAA